>CABHPQ010151358.1:6059-39050 GCA_902168405.1 Peromyscus aztecus
CACACACACACACACACACACACACACACACACACACACACACACACTGTAACCATAGCAAATGTCTATGATTTCTACTTTGTCCATTTCTGGCCAAAGATTTTTTATATTTTCTGCTGGTCCTGTATTTTGTATCTACCATTTATAGTCATTGTGTTAGGCTTACCTCTTAGGGTCTTCTCTAGAAAAGCTTGCTGGAAGACACCTATGCTGGATAAGTAAACCATCAGCCCCTTTGTGGCAGAATATTAAATACTTAATCTGGGGTCTGTCAAGATAACTCAGCATGTAAAGGTGTCTACTACAAAGTCTAATGACATAAGTTGATCCTCTACTACATGTGTGAAAGGAATTGAGGTATTGGAAACTAGAATAGGTTTCAATATTTCTTAATCTTTCAGAAATTAAGTACAGTACAGAAAGTTAAGAAATATGAAATCACTCAATAATATACTAAAAACAATGTATGTATATATTAAAACATGTATGAATTTGAACATTATTTGCAAAGAATATTTAATTACATAACTGTATTCAGTTATTTGAATATAAAAAGCTAGAACTTTAATGCTAAAAGAATAATGCACTTTTCTTACTGTTAAAGAGACAGAACTAAAAATTATGTAATTAATTATAAAATAATAATTTTTGAATAATAATCATTATTCCTGTCTCTTCATAAGGATGTCACCCACATCCATATTAGGATGGCTAATGTGAACAGTGGGAAAGTCTTAAGATCTATAGATTGCTTTAATCAAATACTCTTATGTAGGAGTTCTCCAAATTACGTACTTCCTCCTTTAAATTTCTTTTAAAAAAAAGCACTGCAAGAGACTACAAGAATATGTAATATATACTTTATATTTCTGAAAGGAAGAAACAAAGAGCTGAGGAGAAAAACAAGATCGTGAGGGGAGACAAGCACCTCTGATGGGTAATGTGCATGAAATTGTATGCCTTGGAAGAAACTCGATTTGTCAACAGGATACAAAGGAAAGATTCTCTCCTCAGAACACTCAAGAGTAGGAGGTTCATTGTTTTATTGTTTTCTCCCTTACATGACTGGTCCCTGTAACTTGGCTAAATGAAGGCAGCTCCACTTGAAGATGCCACAATTACATCTTCGATTCAGGTCAGAAGGGGTGGGAGCTGGAGAGGAAGGGACAGAGGAGATCAAAAATGAAGTGTTGGTAAATGGCGAGGTTTAACCCTCTGAGTATTTGGGTCATTTCCTGGGAAGAAAATACCTGCTAAGGAGGAAAATCAGACCTTAAAAGAAAACGCACAGTATAAAAGCCACAATGGAACTAAGGTGTGACAAGAACAGAGAAAGGTATTGATTCACCTGCCCCAAATTTCATTAGAAACAGGGTACCTGTGAACATAGACAAGAAAAGACAGAATGAGTTAAGAGGATTTAGTAAAGGTTAAATATAACTTTAGTGAATGTGGGGGGGGGGGAATGAGTACAAAGCACCCGAAGAAGCAATCTCAGTAGGTCACTGTGGTCACTAAATTTTCTCTCACCCCCCCCCACCACGGCATCTTCAAAAGCAAGTGATATTCAATTAATTAGTTTATGTAAGATTATTATATCTATTCATTGACTCCTAGAATTCTGTTAAAAATATTGTATGTTGTTCTGTAAACGGATTTCCGTAGCAGAGCACTGATCATGGTCAGGGAACTGGGGTGGTCATCAATTTTGTAAGCATTCCTTGGTTAGTTTACTTCCCTTAAGTAATACGATAGACAAAGATGACTTTTAATCTACATTACCTCTAATATGCTTCATTATTATTAATAAACTTTCCTATATATTTCTGCTAACCATGGAAATGGTCTTACTATAAAAATCAACCTTGTGTGCTATAAAGAGTTGATTCAACTGTTGCTCTTTCAGAAGATCTGATGTCAGTTCCCATATCATTTGGTTCACACTGGCCTGTCATCTCAGCCTCGAAGAATATGACATCTTCTTATGACCTCCACAAAGCACACCCACACATGTGACATACACACACGTAGACATGAATAAAAATAAATCTGTTGAGAAAAAAAATCACTATTGCAGGACCAGCTAGAGGGCTGAGTGAGTCGGGCTGCCAGCTGCCATGCCTGATGATCTGAGTTTAATCCTGGGAACCACATGGTGCATGACAAAAAGAGACTCCCACAAATATTCCTTTGATCTCCACACATGCACTATTGTGTACATGTGGGTACACACACACACACACACACACACACACACACACACACACACACAAATAAATGAATAAACGTTAAAAAAATCAATAATTGCTTATGAATTGCAATAGAGTTTCCTGGTTAGTTTCTGTCAATTTGACACAAGATAGAGGAACCTCAATTGACCAAATGCTTCTGTCAGATTTTGAGTAGGCAAGTTTGTAGGACACTCTCTTGATTAATGATTGATGTGGGAGGGTCCGGGACTACTATAGACATGCAACTCCTGGGCAGTGTGTCCTGGATGAGGACCAACTATTCTCTATGGCTGAGCCAGACATAGAGAATAAGCCAGTTAGTGATGTTCCTCCATGACTTCTCTAGTTCCTACCTCCAGGTTCCTGCCTTGAATTCATGCCCTGACTTCCCTTCATTATGGACTGTAAGCTGCAAAATGATATAAATCCTGTCATCTCTAAGTTGCTTTAGTCATGGTGTTTATCACAGCAATTGAAAACTAACACACCTTTCATTAATGTGTCCAATTTTTAAGAAGAAAATTTTTGTAGCTACAAAGTTTATCATGTTTATAACTTAACGATGATACACCCTGACAAATTCATCATTAGGTGATCTGCAATTATGTAAACGTCACTGAGTAAACTTGCAGAAACATTGATAGTAGAACCAATGATGTCCCTATATTCTATAGACTATGTATCTTAGACTACACACATGTAACATGTATTAAGTAACATTTGCAGTTGTAGTAAAATGGTATTTGTGTATCTTAATATATATAACCACAACAAAGGTACAGAAAATGTACTGGGAAAGTGGGACTATGCAGCTCCATTGTGGCGTTACAGGACCACATTCAAATCTGTAACTTTATCATTCATGGAGTTTCATGAAGCAGCACAGATGTAGATTCCACATCATATAGCTTGTGGTCTCCGTGTGTGTGTGTGTGTGTGTGTGTGTGTTTGTGTGTGTGTGTGTGTGTGTGTGTGTTTGTGTGTGTGTGTGTGTGTGTTGCAATGACACTCATGGACATGAGTGTATGTGTATGTGAGGTATAAGTAGATATGTGTATAAACGTGTGTGTGTATATATCAGAGGATAACCCTGATTCTTGTTTCTCAGGTGCCAACTTTTTTGACAGGTTGCTTCCTTGGCTCAGAACTTGCTTCAAAGTTTAGAATCCCAGGATCTGCCTATCTCCATCTGCCTGACCAGTACTGGGTTGCAAGTACAAACAGATTGAACTCAGATCCTCAGGTTTAGAAATCAAGAATTCTACAGACTGGGCTATTCTCACAGCCTCCATCTTATGGGCTTCAACTTAGAATGGAACTGGAAATATCCATTTGTTTAAACAACAGGCTATGGCATTACATGAATTATTCGTTTTACTGTTGAATGAAAAATTTCAACAAAGTTTGAACCATAAATCTCAAGTATCCCTAACGCAAAACCTCAGCAAATTTCAAAGTTTTCTCTAATGCAAACAACTGAAAAACAGCTTCCTAATTCACTATAGATAAGAAGCTCATTAAAAGTTACAGGTAGCATTTTTAATGACACAGACTATTTATACCCTACAGTTTTATGAAGTGTTTGGAAAAACGAGCTTGCAGTAGTTTCATGACTCTAAAGAATGCAAACTCTTTAATACATAGCTAAGAGGTTGAGAAGACAGGATTGGATCTGGGAAACACCTGGTTGCAATACCTGGCATTACCAAGTAGGAAGAAATGAAAATCAAATAACTTATGAAAAAAATCAACAAAAAAAAAATTTATGGGGCTAAATATCACAGCTCCCTGAGAGTGGGTACTGGAGGCAGATCATGCCTTAGCTCTGAATTTCTCTAGTTTCATTATACACAGGGCATGTATCTAACATGCTGAGCATAAGGTTCCTTTGCAGTAAAATGGTGATGTTCATGATTCCTAGGGGAGTTCTTGTGATAGTCAATATGCTAATGTATGTAAACTTTTAACCCATGGAAATAATAGCATGTGATGGCATCAATAAATCTTACTAAGTGACTCTTTCCAGCACTGGGACCTAACATGCATCTCATGGTTAAGGAAAAGATTTGGGAATTGATTGAGATTAGGACTTATTAATATATCATGGGAGGTCTATGGGGGAAATTTAGAACATGTTAATGCTTATATGGACTGAGAAATCAGCTACTTTAAAAGTAATCAGATTGTGTTATAAATCTATGATGCCTTATCTCACTGTCTTGTTAAAGAAATGCAACTTGCCCACAAGCTTTGATACATGGGCTGGTTCATGGTTTAGAACTCTTCTTGAGAGGAGGTTTCATGTATCTTAGGCTGGCCCTGAACTTGCTATATACTAAAGGTTCACCTTGAACTTCAGATTTCCCTGTTTCCATCTTTAGTGTTTGTATTATATATATATATATATATATATATATATATATATATGTATGGACCACGGTGCATATTTTATGATGTTCTAGGGATTGAACTCATGGCTTTGTGCATTCCCAGCAAGCACTCTATTAGCTGAACAGTATCCCAGACCCAGTTTCTGCCTTGAGTGATTTTCCTTCTAAAATTATATTAAGTGTATTAAATGCATTTCAAATCTGCATAACTCTTTAAAACAAATATACTGAAGATAATTTAAGCACGATTCAGATATACACAACAAATTCATTTAGTATAAAGTAACTAGTAGGTATGCCTAATTTTGGAATTCTTCATTAGGAAAACAACCAGATGAATAACATACTAAAAATATTTTTATGACAGGGAGAAATTTTATGATTATTAGAAACTCCAAATATAGATATTAAAAATCATGTTTTCCATTGCTGAAAATTTATGAGAGAAAAGACATGTGTGGTAAAGCACATCTTTTTATGCAAAAGAATGTGAGCAACTTCTTATTTATGTTGAAGTGATGTCTGCAAAGAACATTTCAGAATGAATCTGGCAGAGTCTGTTAGAGTTGTGATCCTCATAGAAAGCTGATGAAATACAGGAGATTAAAGAGATAACTGTGAACTGTTTCATTTTTTTTAAAAAAAATTATGAAAAAAACTCCACAATATGACAATTTATCTTGGCTTTCATGTTTCAAATTATGAAAATCAGAATATTAATGTAGGTATTCTACAACTATTTTAGAAATAAAATCTTGCCTATTGTATATTTTTTTCATAAAATGCCTTTCTAGAAATGCATTCTCCATACTTCACAAAGACATCATTATGCAAGCAACGTAGAACTGTCTCAGTTCAAAGATGGTTTATGCCTTTCATTTCCTAAAATATCACTGGTCAACAAAAAATGGTCAGTGGGAGCTTTATACTTTTCACAGAGGCCCCTGTAGAGATAATAATATATGAAACACATTTGAGAGTTCAATTAAATCTATACACTTAAATGCATTTTTCAGAACAAAGAATGTAAGTACATGAAATTCACTGAATTCTCACAACTCAGTCATGCTATAATGACTCAAAATGAAATTTTATCTTGCCTCATTATTATTTTTAAATTATAATTCATTTCTTGTTGGCCAAAATTTTCTCTATTTTTGAAGCGTGCGCACTTCCAGCTCATGAGTCATGTGCTGTTTCTTGAAATAAGCATGGATGAGCAAGCTCAGAGCTGTCTCTTGGCACAGGAAGCCTGCTGATCCCCAGATATTTTTCTCCTTCTGAGACATCAAAGGAAGTTGGAACCTGGGATTTGTTTATGATCCCAGGTGTTCTCTGTCTCTGGGATGAGCTGAATATCTAATATGAGACTACAGGATTTCCTGTGTGATTTTTCACTACGAAATCCCATGAATAATTAACCAGTAAGGGAAAAAAATCTTTTTTGTTGGTGAATCTTCCTTTGGGATAAGAAGTCAGAAAATGCCCCATTTTAGATTATTTCATTCTTCATTAATCCTGAAGAAAAAAAAAAACACACATTGCTGCTCTGTATCATGGCTGATCTAAAGGCTTCTCGGGAGTGCATAAAACATACTCTGAAGTGTTCCTTAATCCATGGCCTCCTATTACTCTCCAGTCTGAACCCCATGAATGGATATGCATCTGATTTTCAAAAGGTTGGCAGTACATAAAAGCAGATATAATTTAATCACACTGAAAAAAATGTTTTGATGCCATTATGCACATAAGTGTATAAAATTTAATATCAATTTCTACTTGCTCGGTTTTGGAGAGATTCAGAGGTGATATACGTCCCCCTCTTTGCTTTTCTGTGCATTGAATGTTCTTGCATTAAAAGCATTGTTAATACAGGCATTCATGTACACAAATGCATCATCAAAATTGGCTGCTGTAGGGACATGTGATGGGGGAGTGGTCTAAGACCTGGAAATCTCAAATCTGTTGCTTTCTTTATACTTATGCAGTTATTTTATACCCTCCCAGAGAATTTGTCAGTACATTCAAATTAAAGAGTAATATCTTTTTTTTTTAAAAAAAAGTATAGGAGTATACATACTATAAGGGACACATTCATACTGCACTTCAAGGTATTTATAAGTTCCTGGACACGGGTCTGGAAAAACATCAGGACCTGCCACCACAGCACACTGGGTTCTGTTATTGCATCTGAAATCAAAAGAAATAAAGAAACAGTAAATTTATGCAAGCTTAAATCATCATGAATACCAACACTGACATTATTTTACTTCCAGTTATGTATAATTATAGAAGATTTTGCTGACTTAGGACTTTAGATTTATTAAAGGAGTATCTTCAGTGTTCCTTAAAAATTAAAACACAAATATCTATTTGTGTATTTTGCACATAGTCATTTATATTTGCTTGAATAGGGCATAATTTTCAGGTAGCAGTTAAATATTGCTGAAGCAATACAATGTCATCCATAGGACATTGGAAATGTGAATACTTAGTAGGATTAATTAAGAGGAAAGACCAACTATCATTTCTAAAACTATATTTAACAGAATATAACAAAATATTTCTCTTAGACAGTTGTAAAATAAAGTCAATGGATATGATAAAATTCATTTTAAATGAGTTAAAAGTTATATTTAAGGCCCTTTTTCCATCCTTAAGAATTCATAAAAAAAACTTAGTATTTAAGCATCAAGGAGATGGTTTAGCTGGTTATAGAATTGATTTTGATCTTTAACATTCATCAGGTAGAGGGAGAAAACCCATTCCTGCAACACCTTGGCATGTGCATCCAGACACCTGTAAGCGCACACACACAAATAAATGTAAAATGTCTTAAACGGATCATTGAAATATAGAAATATATTTATTTTGCATATTTGATATTAACCACATAATTAACACCATTTCAAAGGACGGATTCTCCATGTTTCTCTTATTCCATCTAATAATGACACCAACCTTATAGATTACATGTCATTAAGTCAGTATTATGTAATTCAAAAGAGTAGCTTTACATTTCTGAGGGGAATGAAAGCATACTACTATTATAACAGAAATATAAACTTGGGTGCTTTCACATTAAATGGATTAAACCAATTTGGGATGATTTATCCTTGAGGGAAAAAAATACATATAATTAAATTCAATCGCCTCTGAAAAAGAATCTAGCTGACAGTGGCCTCATTACTGTACATTTTACTCAGAAACAACTTCCTTGGTTCAGTAATTTATCCATTAGTAAACTATGGTTAATGGGTTCACAGACCCATAATATGGACATGTATGGGATGGCGACACCGACTATTCTCTTTTGTTCTGCTTACTGATTTCAGATATGGAAGACAACGTTAGCCCCACTTCAGGACAGCTTTTCCTATCACCTTCTTAAAAGTTTTCCTCCCTGATGCAATCCATGCCTCAGAAGACTTCTGGCACCTTGACACTTATATGAAAATGCAAGCACAGGATTCAGTTTGATTTAGAGTAAAACATGTATCTACTTGAAGCTGACATTTCTCAGGTTTAATGAAGGGTTTATTTAGTTCCAAATTAAGATGGATTCATTATTGAATGGCTAAAGCTGAAATTGTATTTTATGTTATGAATCTAAGATTAATATAAGTGAAAAAGACCATACAAGTCCTAGCACTTAACCCAAAGAGTTTACAAAAACTAATGGTCTCCCCTGGAGATCTTACATTTGCTTTCTTGACCAGGCTACCCTATTTTAATATTAAGGTGAATGTGATGGTTCTTTGACACAAAACAAGTGCACAGTGTGCTGTAGTATCCTCATGAAAAACAACGCTGCTTCCCTGTCACAATGAAAATCCAATCACAGAACATAGCACATTAAATTACATGAAAATTGTAGCTAAGACAATACAATGTTCACATATTACACAAATTACATGCAGCTTGTTTATCGATACTGAAGGAAATTTAAACAGCTTTCGTTTGTAATTTTAGTTACCCTTGTATTTTACTGCATGTGCCTCTAAGATGGGCTTGTAGCTAATGAAACAATATATATATATGAAGAAGTTCAAAACCTAAAAATGTTCTATGATGATATATGCACCATGTCTTATGCAAAACAGCATTACCTTATAATGTCTACTCTTAGAATTATTTACCACTTCAGGACAAAGCGCACAAAATATCAAAGGAAGAAAAGTATGTCCAATTCTGTGGAATGTTCTCCTTATCTAAGATACATTATAATCTTTGTATAAGATACACTATAATCATAGTACTGAGTGTTTAAAGGTTTAGAAGACATGCTATATTTGGAAAACAAAATTTAAAGGAATCTTTCCTCTTAGTTTTCTCATAGTACTTCAGTTACTGCGAATCAAAGGGAAAATAGTTTCAATATTAACTCAAAAGTTTTTGAACAGTTCATACGTTTACAGTAATTTCAAAATCATAAGTGCAGTCATTTAATATACTATATACCAAGTGGGAAATAAAATAATCCAGTGTTCTTATGTGCCAAACTTGGATGTTTCATTGTTTATTTTAATATAAATACTTAGATGTTTCATTTGTTTTTAATATAAATATAAATTAAAAATTATTTCCAGTATCCTTTAAAGCTTATACTACAGATATTTTTAAATTCACAATAAAGAACAAAAACGATTGAAATAATATGTTCAAATGCACTTAACCCACAAATAAAAACAAAACACTATAATCTTGAAATATTTGAAGGATTATTTACATTGATAATATTTGCAGTATTGTTTTCATTAGATATTTTATGTGAAAACCACCTCTACTCTAATATGATTGTCATCAGAAGCTGACAGCGATAAATGTCAGGGAGAATTCTGAAAGATGAAAAGAAATTAAAAATCCACCAAAACAAAACCAACCAACTAAACAAACAACAAACCAAACACAGCCCCAAACTCCTGAGATTGGAGTTTCAGCAAACTATAACGGGGTTGTTATTTTATTATATCACAGGGTTGGTGAGCCTACTACAAAAATATGTTAGGTGTAGTTTTGGTTGTTGTTTTTGCTGGTATTATTATCATTACCCTGAGTCAGTAGTTCCAAGAAAGGATTCTCCTCAGGTAAACGGGCACATTTGAAATAAACAAACAGTGCAAGCAGTGTAACACAAAGCATCATATGAGCTCTCTGGCTTGAGGCCAGAAACAACAGAAGAAAACACTGCCACAAAAAGGCATGGCGCTGCATCCATAGCACCTCAAGAACATGGCTTTCTAAACGACCTGAACAAGGACTAAAAGAAACACTAACATGAATGAGCAAAACCACAGGGGTCTCACTTCTCCACGGAGACCACCAGGCAACTCAGGAAAGCACAAGTTCAGGAGAAATATTCTTCCTGAAGGTTGAGCAAACTAGTCGGATATCCAATACCAAGCGGCCAGCCTTGAATTCATACACAGCCAAGCTGTGGGAGACCTGCCTTCACCCCACCCCCCTTGCAGGGTACTGTTGAGCAAGGAGAAGTGAGAAATAGTTAGACAGAAATACAGAAGGAGAGAGACAGATAGAAACACAGGACAGCCTCAGGAGGGCCTGGGTCAAAACACACCAGTCCCTTCTGTCTCTTCTAAAGGGCTATTTATAGAAATGACAAGGGTGGAGCAAAAGACCTCCCCCTAGCACAGCCAAGTGCAGACCCTTCCAAACACCTGGTAACCACACACGTGGTCAATCCATCCCCTTATGCAGCCCTGCTGTGTAAAGCAAGCTCAAATCTCACTAGGAAACCTCTGGGGACTCCCACCTCAAGCAAAACTAAACAGACTCAGCAGGCATCATTTATATACATATTGTTGTGTGTATGTATGTGACAATAACAATTACATTTAAAAAAGGTCATGAATTTGAGAGGGAGCAGATGAGTTACATGGGAGACTCTGGAGGGAAGAAAGAGATGGGGGAATGGTATCATTACATATTAATTAAAAATAATCAAGAACAACTATAAATGTAGATGTAAACATATAAAAATAAAGCCATGTAAAGTTGAACACCAAAAAACAAACAAAAAGCCAAAAAAAAACTTCCAACTACACAAGTCCTTGCTCACATACAAACTACTTTCCTTTACATATTCTAGGATAAATCCAAGATTTTTAGTAAAGATCCTTTCTTCTGATAATCTAAACTTAGAAATGTTCACATATATCATGCATTGCATTACTTTTAATTGATCTAATTTTACAAGTTTATCAATGAATGAAGCTATATACATTTAGCATATACACTGTTATGTTTTAATGTATGTACAAGTCACAGATTCCCCCATATAATCAAGCTTATTAATGTATGATCATGTAACAGTTACATATTTCTTTGTTTGAAGAAATAGTGGTCTACTCTCATTACAAACTTCACAACAGGCTACCTAAGGCCTCCATTCTGCAACAGGATCTCCAGCATGCCTGCACCCTGTATTTCTCAAACTTTACATCCTTGAACAGGATCTGTCTCTTTCCACCACACCTCAGACATAGGCAACCTCCATTCTAAGCTCTGTTTTTTTAAGACTCACAGGCTTATAGCCCTGGAATTGGGCTTTAAAATGAACAAATCTACACACACAGCTTAGAAAAGAATTTTAGTCCTGTAACAGTGTAAAAGTGTAGCAGTGACTTCTAAGTTATAATCTTTCCATCGTTGAAATCTGTAACACTGGCTGGCTAGAATTATGAATGTTTTCAATTGAAAATAAATGGAGTTGAATTTGCAGTACTTTATTACCATCTACATATGGCCTCATTTGGAAGCTGAATCTCCCTCACTTGTATGTAGAATGAGCCAAACAAATTGAAGTGTTTGCTTGAATTCATTATCTCCAAGTGCGAGAATAGTGAGATCACTATTCTCTAAATGTGAAGGGACAATCATTCACAGAAGCACCTTTATTATACAGAATGCTAATATATATTCTCTGTTATCCTCCTGATTATATAGTATGCTAATGTATTTCATATATCCTTTCTATACTCTATAGTATGTTGATATATATTTCATACAATGCTTTTGTACTATATGCCATGCTAATAATATATTCAGGAAATATGTAGTAAAAGGTATGTTAATATATATTTTATATGCCTATATTTTTTAAGTGAGTGGCATGTACACTTTTGCAAGTGTTAATTGAGAAAGACATTAACAACTAATATATTTTTGCTTTGTTCTTGTCAGAGGCAATCTTCATGGTATTTCATTAAATTGATAAGAAAAAAATTCCTTTATTCTCTGAGCTACAAAATGTTCGCTGTAACATGCCTGGCTTAAGATGAAGGATGTCATAGAGTCATTTAGTTTGAAAAAAAATAGGTTTTTCTAAACTAAACTTCATAAATGAGAAACCAAACACATACAGAATTGTAACTTGAAAATAAAAAAAAGAAATTTAATTTGTATTGTACATTAGGAGAATTATTAAAACCTGTAAAAGAAAATTCATGGTGCCTGAGGGAAATTTTCTTAATCTTTTACACACAGGTGTTTAATAAAGAGCTAAAAACAGATTAAGCAGTAAACGACTAACTGCAGGTGTGTGTGTGTGTACATGTGGGCATGCACGTGAGCACATGTACATATACTACATGTATATACACTTGGATGCTATTGAAGATAACTGAAGGGGAATGGAGAGGTGACTCTGCAGTCAAGAGCACTTGCTGCTCTCCATGTGACCTGGGTTTGGTTTCTAGTACCTGAGTTGTTTGACTCATAAATAATTGCCTGGAACTCTAGGCCCAAGATCTGATGCTTCTAGAGTCCTTAGGCACCTGCATTTATATGCACATATCCTCCCCAAATATACATACTTGTGATGATAAAAAAAAATAACCACTGAAACATATTTCAAACGTAAGTGTAAAGTGAGTGTAGAGCTTCTTTATTTTGTTTGTATCAATACACAAGTGTCCTTTTCAGCCTTGATCGGAGAAGCTTCCTTTTGCAATGAACAGCTGTCAAAGTTGAAACTCCTGGATGCTCGAACAGTGCTGAGAATAAAAGATGACTGAACATTTAGTCTACAGAAGACATATGTATCACCCCTTAAGTCTGAGAAACATAGTGAAGACAGGGCAGAAAAAAGAATAAGGACAGAATGACAGAACGGCTGGGAAACTCTATCTTCATGTCATGACACAGGTAATCATGAACTCATAACTCTTGTACTTGTCTGCACTGGGTTTGCACAGACTGAGCCTGCTAACTGTCAGTCATGAATGAGAGAGAGGCTCCTAGGACCCTACTTCTCCCTGCTGAACCATCAGCCATTGGTTTAATCACCTGCAATTGTATAACCACTGAGGAGCTTACTGGGCTCCAGTGGGTAGTTTTACAACCTTGCTCTTACGATCCTACACGGTGTACTGCATACCTCAGGTTACCCAAGATGATAATATACAATATCAAATGAAACAAAAACTTTCGTCGGTGCCTCATTTTAATAAGAAGGAAATTTTATTCATAAGCCACTCAGTAGAACTTCCTGAAAACAGTGACCCAAAGAGGTGATAACTAGGTCCTGTCAACATATCCATTGCTGGAATAATCACACCTGTGAATGACATCCACAGATGGACTGTGTACCGTACTGGAGCCACAAAGGTAACTGTTCTTGGAAGACCTCATAGCTTACCAGGGACTGACCAGAGGAGGGTCTGGTAGGCAGGAAGAAGTTGAGGTGAGTACAGAATGTGATTGCAGCAGACAAACAACAGCTAAATTATGCTCTCAAGTTCCTTCCTCCACCTGCTGCCATTATTTCATGTTCAGAAGAAACCATGCTTAAAATTTTTAAAGCTGTTTTTTTTTTCCTGAATTGACTACTTCAGATTTTGATACAAGTTTACCCTTTAAAATATTTACTAGAACTGATACAATGCCACTTCTGTAAGTGCCATTTTTCTGTAAGATTCCCCCATATCTTTTAAAATACTTTTTCTTGGCATCTAAATATATACATATATTTATTTCAAGCACTAAGTGCATTTCTATATAAAATGTACAGGTGCTAGTCACCTACAGTATCTGGTGCGATGTAAAAACCATATGTCCAGAAAACCACTGCATATGACTTATAAGTGTCTTCTGTCTTCAATTGGAAATGTTTCACATTCACTTTTTTTTTCCAATATTGTGGTCTATGCTCGACATTTGAGAGAAGCCTAAGAAAGTGGGACTAGAATACCGAATTCAAGACAATGTGTGACTGACATTTAGGAATGCATCAAAGACAAAATGGAAAATTTGCACTAGAATTTCTTTTCTTTTTAGTTTATTTCTAGAATTTCATATGTAAACACTGTAGTTACATCACTTCCACTTCCTCTTCTCTAATTTTCCTTGGGCCTTCCCACTCTCTCTCAAATTCATGACCTCTTATTTGTTGTCATACACACATACATACACAAATATATACATGTAAATATATACATACATACAGGTATATACACATGTATATGTCCTGCTGAGTCCATTTAATATTGCTTGCATGTATATTTTTATGCATGATGGGACAGGGTAAGCTACCAGGAGCTTGTCCCTAGGGAAGACTGATTCTCCCTTTCTCAGCGATCATTAAGTGCTTGTAAGTCTTCACCTATGGTAGGACCTTGTGTGAGTTGTCCTATGCTCACTGGCAGGTCCACCAGCGGTGTTCTTGTTCAGGTCTTGTAGAGACAACCATATTTCTGAGACTTCATAGTTTCAGTTCCTCTATCCTATATGGAAGCTACTATGTCATAACAGACACCCTGGTTCTCCTGCTCTTAACTATCTCCCCCTCTTTTCCCTGGTGTCCCCTGATCCTTAGGTGTAGGGGTTGTGTTGTATATGTATCAAGTTATTTTGGGCTTCACTTAGTCAGTTGTTCTCAGCATTTTGACCAGTTGCAGATTGCTGAAATATTTTCTTCCTATTACAAAAGGAAACGTCTTTTAAGAAGAAGGAGAACTACACTTATTTCTGTGTATTAGGGTAAGTATTTAGAGTGCAGTTAGAAATTATGCTGGTTTAGCAATGTGGAAATAATAGGTTCTCTGCTGGCCTCGAGTATTTCAGGAGCTGCAGTTAGTTTAGAGTTTACAGTTTATACTACAGGTGTACAGTGCCAGTGATGCATTTGTTCATGGGGAGCAGGTTGAAAGTCCAATTAGACAACTGCTGGCAGCTCCCAAGATATAAGTGTCTCTACAGTACCTTTGGGAATATCTTGTCATGCCAGTCATTGTGGTTTGTTGGCTTTATAGCAAGGTAGGACTACTGATTGCTTTTCTCCCTTGGCAGCTTGCATAACTCCTCCCCATACTATGTGAGCTAGTACTCAGGGAGGAAGCTTCCAAGTCAGTTGAGTCCTCCAAATCCTGTGTCTAAAGTGTGTGATGTGTTCAGCAATAGGGTCTTACCTTTAAGTTTCGGGAGACAACTAAGAGCAATGGAAAATCCTATAAAAGCATTTCATTTCATTTTTATGAATAGTTTCTACTTTATTTTTAAACTCTCTCTCTCTCTCTCTCTCTCTCTCTCTCTCTCTCTCTCTCTCTCTCTGTATGTTCCTGTGGCAGAGGTTCAGGTCCAGTTGTGCTTGGCATGTGTGTGGAGGTCAATGAAAACCCCAGGTGCTAGTCTTCAGACACCTTATATATTTCCTTGAGACAGGGTTTTTCATTGACCTGGAACTACACCACATGGAAGAGCCTACCTACCCCATGAACTTCCAGGCCTGTCTCCACAGCACTGAGATGAGATGACAGGAGAAGCCCATGTCCGACGCTTTACAAAGATCCCAGGGATACAAACTCAATCATCAGGCTTGCATGAAAGGACCTACTGACTGAGCCATCTCTCCATCCCTATTACTCCTTTGCTTGTAGATTGTTTAGTTGAAAACAGCAAAATTTCAAAAAACTCTGATAACTGGCAATCAAACATTACAAGTCAAATGTGTTTATAAATTCCTAAGTAGATCTTACTCTTTACTTAATTATTTTGCTTAATTAGGAGAATGTTTGAGGTAGATAGGCTTGCACTATTTTCAAAAGTGTTGTTTCCATTTAATCATTTGAACTAACAGTTTTGAGAAACATAAAATATATCTGTGAGGCCATGTTTTGATTATATATATATAAATAAAATATATATATGTATATATATATATAATTGGTGATTATTTTGATGCTTAAAAGCAATAGGCAACCTAATACAAATATAATCCTAATGGAAGTAGATAGTTTCCAAATGTAAGAGTTTAAGCTATACAATATTTACTGCTTAAATTAATAGCAAGTAAATGATAATAAAGCATAAAAATGACTGATCTAAAATTAAATCTGATTAAGTATTTAATTAGGAATTCTAAATATATTAAGTAACTTTACATGTATTTAAATAAAACATTCTACACCCAATTTCTGATTTTGACTTCTGGTCACTTGGGTTCAAGGTGAAAATGTTATGAAGCAGAAAGCAGCTGTACAGTTTAGGAAAATTCACCTTCCTCCCATCCACTGGATTGTCAGGTCAATAAATTTTATTCCTGAAGAGTTTTAATTAAAATTCTCTGGGTTAATAATAATAAATAACCATATACAGGAAGTTACAGTGCAATTCAAAATCATCTCCATCTTTGAACAAATGTATTGTTTCTAGCATTACAGAAAACCTCCCTACTGACAGATAATGGTAGGGAATATCTGTTCATTATTTGAAGCTGAGATAATGGAGTATAAGTAGGTACAGTCAAAGAAAGTATGATTGTCCCAAAATATCCTTTTCTTTAAAAAAAAAGATTGTGAATCATAAGATATTCTCAAAACGTAACAAATGTGTAAACTACTACAATTGTGCTTTGCCTCCCTGCATTGAAGGTAACGTGCAGTATATTATGGAAAAAGGCAGCAAGTTATAGTTACAAGATATTTCATTCCAGCATCTATAGAATGGCATCATGTTTCTGATAATGTGTTCTCCAAATTCCTCCACCACTACTTCTTGTCTCCTCCTGGTCCCTCACATCATCCAATCAGTTTCATATCCTGTGAGTCTCCTCAGTCCACAGTGTGTGCCTTCTCAACTGGTAAGAACCAGTTTTCATTAGTTCTTACTACTGCCCTGCCTTCATGTTCGCAATGCTTCATTTTTTTTTTAAATTTTCAGAATGAAAAATGAACTCTTTACATGGCAGGCCATACTTTTCACATGTAGCTGAGACTTTCAGATTAAATTAGTCTCTGGAGGTTCTAGAATAGAAAATGCAAAACATAAATATTAGAAAGTGAATCCATAAGCTATAACGTCTTTCATTTATGTACTATAGAGAAGCATAAAGAAATTAATTTCCCCAAGGCTACAAAACAATGAGGACCATGGGAAAAGAACTAAATTCTCCTTATTCCCAATTCACAGTATTTCAATTTTCTTTCTTTATAATACTGATTGAATAAAAAACCAGACTATTAGGTATTTTGTAGCATCATCAGCCAGTATAATCTTTGGTATCACTGTTTTGTTTTTTTTCCCAGTGGTGAATAAAGATTTTTGCATTTAATCAGCATATACCAAAAGCCTACCATGTGTCCAGTTCCAAAAAACAAAGACGGAATAGACAGCAATGTGCTATAAAGGAACTCAAAACCTAGAGGAAAAATGAACACTACCTGACAATTGGTACATAATGGATTATGTGGAGGATGAATATACACATATATAACATGCCCAGGTGATGAGAAAATAGGCATAAACGGAACAGTCACGGCTAAGGGTTTAGCTGAATCCTCCAAAAGACACATTTACGTATTAGCTCTTGAGACCTCAGAATACTACCTTCTTTGGTGGTTAGGCCTGTTGTGGTGGCCAACAAATGAAGATCTGCTCATACTGAAGTAGGATGAGCCCTTAATCAAATATGATGGAGCCCTTTACGAACAGGATAGGGCGGGCTGTGGTGGTGCACGCCTTTAATTCCAGCACTCAGGAAGGCAGAAGTCAGTGGATCTCTGTGTGTTTGAGGCTAGCCTGGTCTACAGAGTGAGTTCTAAGACAGCCAGAGCTACACAGAGAAACCCTGCCTCGAAAAAAGAAAGAAAGACAGACTAGGAAACCCAGGACACAGAAACAGATCCACACATGGAGAGCTGCATGTGGGGTGGAGGCAAAGATGCAATAAAACAGCTGCAAACCTAGTGAGGATGATGGGTCCCTAAATCCTTTGAAGACAGCAGGACCTGTCTGGCACTTCAGACGACTGGCCCCACAAATGTCCCCAAGAAACTGTCTGTTATTTTAAGCCTGGGTCACAGCACTTTCTCACGGCAGTATTGCGGCCTAATACACGTTACCTATCAAGAAAAAGGAATATTCAAGCAGGTTTCTTGGAAGAAATGACATCACAAGTAATTGCTATGGGATGGACATCAGTCAATTTCCTGAAATTGCTAAGAGATAAATTACAAAGTATCTCAGGCCATTCAAAGGACTGACACTCAGGAGGCAGAGGCAGGAGCATCCCTGTGAGTTCACAGCTAGTGTGGCTGACACAGAGAGCAAATTCTAGTATAGCCAGAGTTATGATGTAACAAACTATCGTTTAAAAAAATCAGGAGAGAGAGAGAGAGAGAGAGAGAGAGAGAGAGAGAGAGAGAGAGAGGGAGAATAATGTTTACCATTTGGGAGTAGAAGACAGACAGGGAACAGAGAGGAACATCTTCACTAACACATATAGATAATTTCTAAGATGTTCAATTCTGCACAAAGTGCTTTCTACACACTGTTTTTTTTTTCACTCTTCACAATACACTTATGACATAAGGAAGGAAAAATAAGTTTTAGAAATAATGTTATCTATGTGCATATTTTGCAGCCAGTATTGAATTAATCTGGACTGGTACCAATGTTCAAGAGGAATCATGGGATGTTTTATAAGCAAGGGACATTGTGTTCTCCTTGCTTTTGAAGTACATGAATCTGTCACCTCTGGAGAATGCAAATCTGCATAGTGCAGGGTTGAAAGCAGAAGTGTCCGAAAAGAGAAATGTGGAAAATAAATGAGGTCATGACAATTTAGGTCAGAGAATGACAACTGTTAGCAATGACTAGAACTATTGGGAGTTAAGTTGAAGAAGCCAAGGTAGGCCTTTGAAACTTGGAAAATGAGTAGCAAACCTCTAAACCAGTGTACGTAAAAGATGCCATAAGCATTCATGGACCAACACTGAAAAAGGTTCACACATCAGGATATCTGTGGAGATCTGGTAACCTCCTCTACTAAGTGTAGATTCTCTGTAATACTCAGCTCTCTCATATGCCCTGACAACAGAGAGCAACAATCTGCTTTATGTGTGCTCACTCACTCTTCAATATTAACTGCAAACTCAAGGAGATTTAAATGTTAAAATAAATCTCAGCTGTCAAACAAAAGAACTCAGGTATCCTTCCTTTGGTCTTTTAATAAACACATCTAAAAGGTGTGGTCCTTCTTTTTTTTTCTTTTATAATTTAATTTAATTTTACATATCAGCCACGGATTCCTTTGTCCTCCCTCCTCCCACCCCCCAGTCCACCCCCCATTCCCATCTCCTCCAGGGCAAAGACTCCCTTGGGGATTCAGCTCAACCTGATAGATTCAGTCCAGGCAGGTCCAGTCCCCTCCTCCCAGGTTGAGCAAAGTGTCCCTGCATAAGCCCCAGGTTCCAAACAGCCAGCTCATGTACTGAGGACAGGTCCCTGTCCCACTGCCTGGGTACCTCCCAAACAGTTCAAGCTAATCAACTTTCTCACTTATCCAGAGGGCCTGATCCAGTTGGGGGCTCCTCAGCTATTGGTTCATAGTTCATGTGTTTCCATTCATTTGGCTATTTGTCCCTGTGCTTTTTCCAATCTTGGTCTCAACAATTCTTGCTCATACAAACCCTCTTCTTTCTTGCCAATTGGATTCCTGGAGCTCCATCTGGGGCCTGGCCATGGTCCTCTGCATCTGGTTCCCTCAGTCATTGGATGAGATTTCTAGCACGACAGTTAGGGTTTTTGGCCATCCTATCACCAGAGTAGGTCAGTTCAGGCTTTCTCTCAACCATTGCCAGTAGTCTATTGTGGAGGTATCTTTGTGGATTTCTGGGGACCTCTCTAGCACTTTGCTTCTTCCTGTTCTCATGTGGTCTTCATTTACCATGGTCTCTTTTTCCTTGTTCTCCCTCTCTGTTCTTGATCCAGCTGGGATCTCCCGCTCCCCTAAGCTCTCTTTCCCTCGAACCTTGCCCTTCATTACCCCCACACATGTCCAGGTTGTTCATGTATATCTCATCCATTTCTCTGTCATTGGATGATCCCTGTGTCTTTCTTAGGGTCCTGTTTTCTAGGTAGCCTCCCTCGAGTTGTGAGTAGCAGTCTAGTCATCTTTGTTTTACATCTAGTATCTCCAGAATATATAAAGAACTCAAGAAATTAGACATCAAAATGCCCAACAGTCCAATTAAGAAATGGGCTATAGAACTAAACAGAGAATTCTCAACAGAGGAAGCTCAAATGGCTGAAAGACATTTAAGGAATTGCTCAACATCCCTAATCATCAGGGAAATGCAAATCAAAACGACTCTGAGATACCACCTTACACCTGTCAGAATGGCTAAGATCAAAAACACTGAAGACAGCTTTTGCTGGAGAGGATGTGGAGCAAGGGGAACTCTCCTCCACTGCTGGTGGGAATGCAAGCTTGTACAACTACTTTGGAAATCAATATGGTGCTTTCTTAGATAATTGGGAATCAATCTCCCCTAAGACCCAGCTATACCACTCTTGGGCATATACCCAAGGAATGCTCAATCATACCACAAGGGCACTTGCTCAGCTATGTTCACATCAGCATTGTTTGTAATAGCCAGAACCTGAAAACAGCCTAGATGCCCTTCATCTGAAGAATGGTAAATAAAATGTGGTACATATACACAATGGAATACTACTCAGCAGAGAAAAACAATGACATCATGAGGTTTGCAGGCAAATGGATGGATCTAGAAAAAATCATCCTGAGTGAGGTAACCCAGACTCAGAAAGACAAACATGGTATGTACTGACTCATAGGTGTGGTCCTTCTTAATGCACTTACATATAGGTAATTCAAATTTGTGTTTGTTTTTCCAAAGTATGAGATATTTTCTAAATGAATAAGGAAGTCTTAAATTTATATGAAAAGCAGATATGAGAAATGATCCCAACAATCGGGTCATGAAGTATTAAAAGGGACAATGTTGATTCTTGGTTCTTAGTGTTAAATGGAATTTACCACATCATTTTAAGAGTCAGTCTCTATAGATAACCATAACTATATAAGTGAAATAACCACGTTATTAGATACTGGTTTCAGTTACCTTCCATTAGTAACAGATTTAAGATTATGAACATAAATCTAATTACCTACAGAGTGCATGTAATAATACATATGTATATGTACACAGACACACACACACACACACACACACACACACACACAAAACACACAATGGAATTTGAGGAATAAAGAACTTGGGTGTGCCACAGAGCTTACAGACATTCCCTTGAGTTACAGAAGGTTCCTGTTTCCTCCTGTAGCGTTCCCTATAGTCTCATTATAAAGTGATACCTGCATCATTTTGATGAAAAGCTATTCTCATGGTTTTTCTGTTAGAAGCAAATCCTAATAACAGAAAAGATGGAGATATGAAAAAGAAGTTATAAATAGGTTACAAATAAGAAATCTAAAAATGGTGACCAGTTGGCAAGTGTATGTACACTGGAGGATGTGTTGGGTATTACAGGAGAAGGAGAGTATATGGAAAGACTGCCATTAAGTTGCATGCTAGCTTAGTAATGCACAAATTTAACAGAGAGAACCCCGTAAGGGTTAAAATATTGATGCTTAAATGTCCAAATGAACATCCCAAATGCTGAATTAGATATGAATAATTAGCAAGTATGATGACAGATGCTGGAGAAGGAAGTAGATAAAATGGGTAGATCCACTATTTCAGTTACCTCCCAACTATGATGCCTTGCTTTTCTAGTAGTAGAGAGGCAGATTAGGAATCAACTACTAGACCTCAGCTTAGCAGACACAGTAAGAGAGTATGATATAAATAAAGATATGCTTGTATTGATTTGTATCTTACCAAGAAAACAAATAACTCAGTTCTTGTGGGAGCCCACAGAGATTCCAACTTAAGGTTTGACTCAAGATCAGAGAGTCAGAGTTTATATTGCTCTCCAAGCTTGCATAATAGGGTGCAAAGGCATGGTTACCAGGTATCTTACATTTCAAGGCCTAATCACAAGATGCTTTGCCATGGAGTATGGTTACCAGGTACATGTGGTTGTACATTGTGCTTTGATCTTGAAAGGGAAATGTGTTTTGCCCCTCCCCTTGCTAGTGTATAAAAAGCCCATTAGAAATAACTGGAGGCATCTGTGGTATTGACCCAGAGTCCTTCTGAAGCTATCCTGCATCTCTTTTTCTTCATCTAAATTTATATTCTTCCTATTATTTCTTAATTCCTCAGTCTTCATTCAAGAACCCTTTGACAGGTTGGGCTGATCCCGCAGCAAGTTCTGTAGTGAGTTTCCAAAAGCAAAGGATATGTATGGGTCCCTCTCAACATTTGTCTTAATCTTAAAGAATGCCTCGTGTTTAATGAATGTCACAATGAAAATGAATGTCAGTTATGTGACTTGAATACATTTCTGCCAAAAATGTTCCCATATTGAATGTTTCCTTTGTACTAAATAAGTGGTCATGTGCAAGGTTAACTTCACATAGAAATAATATACTAATGTACCATACTAATATTTTAAAGACATTTTAGACACAGTTTTAAGAAATAACATCAGAAGAGACCATTAAGAACCATTTATAAAGTCTATACAATTAACTGCCAACATGAAAATCATTATTCCTAGGAATTCCCTTTTGCAATAAAGTAATCGCTGAATGCTGTATTTCAACATGAAAACATTATCAAGAACCAGTGAACAAGTACACAAGATACACAAGCCAGTCACCAATCCAGGATTCAAAATTGAGAAGGCAGCAAGTGTTGCTCCTTTCAACATTAATGAATAAAACAGTGCACATATAGCTAAACCCTTAGTGATGCTAAGGAAAAGATTATTAAGTGTTTACTTAGAATTTAAAAGTATGGGGCCTGGGTAGATGACCTAAGTTTAAATTCCCAGTAAGCATGTAAAAGTCAGCACAGCAAACCACACCTGTGATCTCAGCTCTAGGATTCTGACAGGAAGACTTCAGCGCTCAGAATCTGAGCTTAAGATATAAGGACTTACTCTGATACACTCAGCAGTTGCCCGAAGCTTTCTGGCTGCCCACTTTGAATTTCAATCTCCATAACTGTGAGTTAAAGAACCAATCTCTATTTATTAAATTAGCTGCTTCAGATATGGCATCATAACTACAAAACATGACTAATAGTTCCGTGACAGCAGAAGTATAGTAAATTTGCTTAAAAACTTTATTCATACCTATACTGAATTTGCCACCTTATATCGCAATTTAACATGATGTTGAGTATATAGAAATCAGTGTATTTTTTAAGAGAATAAATTCCAGTACAAAGTAAGTCAAAGGTCTTAGCTGCTGTTGACTGCCATGGCAGTCTTATTCAAATTATTAAACAAAAGACACATTTGTGGAAAGTCAATGTTTAGGTTAATACTCTTAAAATCTGAAAAAAAAATTCCAAGATGTTTTCTAAGTTTTATAAATTTTATATTTATAAATTAATTTTATATATAATATATATTATATAATTAAATTTGTTGTTTTGAACACTGGTATGACTTATGAATATGCTCAAATAAGCATTTTACTACTGAGTGAAATTAGAAAGGATTTGCTAATGAAGACTATTAGAAGGTACACACTGCTTCTCTTCAAAAGGTGCTTTTCACACATACAGGTTTTGAATTACACACAGTGATTGGGAAGCAGTATTGCATAAGGTAAGCACATTGGCTTTAAAATTAGGCAAACTTGAAAATGAAACATTATTTCATTTTGTATTATTATTATCAACACATTTTTTGTCCAAAACAAGTGTTCAGTAATTAATACATGAATTAGTCATTCTATTGGTAATAGTTACATATAACCTATTCTTATAGGAAAAAAATTGTTATGGTAGCCAGGCAGTGGTAGCACATGCCTTTAATCCTGCCACTCCAGTGGCAGAGGCAGAAGAATATCTGAGTTCAAGGCCAGCCTGGTCTACAGAGCAAGTTCCAGGATAGTCAGAGCTACACAGAGAAACCCCGTCTCAAAAACACAAAATGAAACAAAACAAAAAATATTAAAAATATGAAATTTGAAACTCAGAGAAGTATAAATGTAGTCAAGATGAGAAAACCTTATTTGTTCTATGTCCAGGCGTTTTTCTGGAACACAATTCTAAAATGTACATTACAACATGGTTTAAAATGTCTCTACAGAGCCAGGTGGTGGTGGTGGTGCATGCCTTTAATCCCAGCACTCGGGAGGCAGAACCAGGCAGATCTCTGAGAGTTTGAGGCCAGCCTGGTGTACAGAACAAGATCCAGGGCAGGCACCAAAACTACATGGAGAAACCCTGTCTGGAAAAAAAGAAAAGCAAAAAACAAAAAAACAAAAAAAAAAGTCTGTACAGTGCCCTTGTTTCAGAGGTCTGGGTGAGTTTTCTTTCAAAGCTCAGATAGTAGGCATTTTCGGCCTTGGGGGATAGAAAGGATCTGATAAAACTACTCAATCTTACCACTGCAGGAAGAAAGCAGCCACAGACAAAATGAAACAGAGGGCAACAAAACAAGCTGAATCTGCACTGAAGGCCACGGCCTGGTGGCAGCTGCTTAATCAACCAATCAACTCAAAGAAACCCTGTAGATGTAATTCTGATCCACTATTAAGTATGAGACCATTTCTAGCATACAAGATCTTCACTTATCAACTGCAGTGTTGAACAGTAGAAAATGCTTTTGATATTTGCAAAATAAAACCTCCTAATCGAGAGACCTGTACTTTGGAGGTATTCTTATCCAATCCCTGCTTCAGGTTTGATTTTATTAATAAGACCTTTTAAGATTTGTGTAACAAACCCTCTACCTTGATCAAAGAAACAATGCCAGGCTTCACCTTTTAGAGCATGTGAAAAATACGATAAAAAGCATTACCAATATTCTGAGGAATACACTTGCAATCTTAGCACATAGGAGAACAAGGTAGAAGGATCATGCTTTTGAAGCAGGAAGGAATGCAAACAGAGGTAAAGCCCAGCCAGGGCTGAACAATGAGATCCTGTTTCAGAAGGAAAAACAATTCTACAACTTCAAACCAACTAATACAAAACACTTCCTAATTTTAATTATATTGCTTTGAATTTTGTGCATTTTCATTATATATTTAAAAAGGCTTTCCCAAGACCCAACTCTGTGGTCCCTTAACATTGGTAAAATATCAGAAATAAACTGCGATTTAAATTGTACATTTTTCCAGTCCTACAATGAGATATTAAGTTTCTTTTTTAATATGGACATGAAATTTTGTCATAAATATTAGTCAAGATAATACTTAGTGTAATGTTTTATTTTGGTATCTATACTTTTAGTCCAACAGTGGAAGTGCACGCCTTTAATCTCAGCATTGGGGAAGCAGAGGCAAGCGGATCTCTGTGAGTTTGAAATCATCTTGGTCTACAGATTGAGTTCCAGAACAGCCAGGACTACACAGAGAAACCCTGTCTTGAAAAACCCAAATAAATAAACATAGTCTTAATATATAGAAATAAATTAGTAACTTATTTATTATTAAATCTATTTATTAATAGTCTTAATAAAGAGAAATTTATTTTTAAATATTATTTTTCTTTCTTTTTTTTACTCTTTATGGAAAACAATTTTAATAGCATATATTCTGATCATGTTTTTCCCTCTCCTTATTCCTCTCAGATCCTCCCCATCTCCCCATTCAACCAACTCCATACCCATTCTTTCTTTAGAAAACAATCAAAAGAACAAAAAACTAAGTAAGCCATAATTTTTAAAAAAGCAAAAAGAAAGAACATAGAAATACACACAAAAAATCCCAGAAACTATAGTATATAAGCAAAAGACCAGTAAGACAAAATATGTCCAAACAAGCAATATGAGATGAAAAAAAATCAAGAAAAATACCATTTAGTTCATTTTGTGTTGACATCTACTACTCAGCATGGAGCCTACCCTGAAATATGGGAAATATATCAATAAGACTCCATTTAAACAATATTGAAGTCATCTTTAAATACCGTTTTCTACAAATAAGTCTCAATGAATAGGTTATATTCTCACCCTCCAAAGTATAGGTCTCTCGATTAGGAGGTTTTATTTTACAAATATCAAAAGCATTTTCTACTGTTCAACACTGCAGTTGATAAGTAAAGATCTTGTATGCTAGAAATGGTCTCATATTTAATAGTGTATCAGAAATATTGGTAATCTTGTGGTAGTTTAAGAGAAAAGATATAATACATTTTGTGATATTTAGTGACTTGGGGACCAAAATACCAAAGGTTTGTACTCACAGTCACATTTATCAGTTTTTATTCCATTTGTTTTTTGTTGGGCTTGTAATTATCCTCACAATATGATATAAAAATCATTTCTATGTTCTAATGGGCAGTTAATGATTTGATATACTTTCTATCCCCTCCTCATACAGAAACTGCCTTTGCAAGCTAGATCTTTGCTCTCCATGTTTTAAAACTACAAAGAAAAAAAAATAATGTCCTTTCAAGGGCATAAAGGATTAAGGCAGAATATGAATATTAAATTAGTCATGTAAATCTGACACAATTACTGGATATTTATTTTTTTCATCTTTCTTTATCATTGAATTGCTCAGACACCAAAAGTCATTGAGAAGAAAGCCTCAGAAAATGATTAGTGACTCCATGCCCTAAATATGCATGGGCTTTCCCAGCCACAACCCACATAATTGTCAAATTGCCCTTTTTCGTTTTTAAACACCAAAGTCAAATTATTAGTACTCATTTAGTTTATTTGGTAGTCAGTTTTGTGGGTCTCCCAGCTAGCCCCTGACACCCAAAGGAGGACATTAAATCCAGAAAAAGACACTGAAATAAATTTTTTTTAAAAATTCAATAAAAAAAAAACATACAGGGTTCATTCCTGCCTTTACTATTTTAAAATCTCAGTGCTATGTCATTACACAAAAATATTAGATAAGGAAACTTCAACAAACATAAGTTTAATGACCATGTGGCTGTGTATTAAATGGCAAACTGTGTGCATTCATTTGCTCTGTTTGTTAATGTAATATTTTATTAATTTGAGATTTTGATACAAGCATACATATGTATTTTGATCATATTCACCATGACTCCTCCTCTCAGATCCACCTCAAACACATCTCATCTTTGTGTCTCATTTCAGATTTGAATTTTTAGTTTTTGAAGGACTTAATATATGAGTATTGTATCTATATAATTTTTCCCCTCCTAAACTATAAATTTTGCCCCACCCACAACTACCTCCTAAATTCATGACTTTCCCCTCTCTTTCTGAGTATGTGTTACTTTCACAATGAACTGTTTCAAAAAATTAATTTATTATACATATTAAGAAAACTTGTGCTCAGTGCATGAATTGGCTGTTTGAAACCTGGGGCTTAGCAGAGACGCTTAGCTCAGCCTGGGAAGAAGGGACTAGACCTGCCTGGGCTGAGTCCACCAGGTTGATCTCAATCCTCAGGGGAGTCTTTGCCCTGGAGGAGAAATGGAAATGGGGGGTGGGCCGGGGGGAGGGGGGTGGGGCGGGAGGGGGGAGAACGGGGGAATCTATGGCTGATATGTAAAGTTGAATTATATTGTAAAATAAAATAAAATAAATTAAAAAGAAAAGAAAACTGATCATGCCTTGTTTTTATTCCAGTATATATGAATTTTATTTCATTACAGTGGGGGATTTTTATTATCCTGCTTAATAAATTCGTTTCATAGATCCTTTATAACCTGTGATAGGTAAACATACACACTGCTTTTTAATACAAAAATTAAAAAATATTCTTTGTCTTTGTGGATTTGCCCTAAGTGATTCCTCTATTTTTATACTGTCAACTGATTGCAACATTCAAAAGACAAGAGTTATCAGTTAATGGAATGCTATTCTAACACACATATATGAATACGCCCTCATTTTCAGTTGAATATTTTACCAATTTATTGTAGCAATACTAGTGATACGGGAGATATACTATCACCATCAATTCTCAGTATCAGATTCCATCTTATTTTGATTAGTTAGGTGTATAATAGTCAATTTGACCCAATTACTTTCTCATCTATGCAAAAGGAATTGGAATGTAGATTTACCTCTTAAGCAACAAGGATAAAAATGACAGGAAGACAATCATCCAAATTATCCCAGAAGATGTTTTGTGATTTTCTCAGCACAAAAAGAGTGAAAGCACAGAGACCAAAGTGGAGTGAAAAAAAAATTGAACCTACTCTACAAAGTATATAAATACACTATTAATCTATCCAAAGAAAAATAAAAGATATCCAGAGGCAAAGAATAAACAACAAAGTAAAATCAAATTTCCTGATGCCTTAAGGCATCCAAACAAAAGGCAAACACAGTCCAAGAATGAAAACAGAGTTACAGCTCGAAATTTTTATCTTCAAAATTTTTAGCATGGTAAAGCTATTGCAGCTCTTAAGGATTACTTAATTATAGATATGCATCTTATTATAACACCAAATCATAGAAATATACATATGTGGTTATGTTATTATAATGACATTTGTAGTTTAATTTTTATTAATTAGTAAGTAATAATGTATGCTGGCATTAACTATTGCAAAGAATAAGGGGGCTCTATACTTACAACTATGTGTTTCCAAGGTAAAGTTTAAGTGTAAAGTACATATTGTATAAAGAATAAGACTTCTTTTTTTTATGTGTAGTTAATGTAAGTAGCAATCACAAACAATAACACTGTTAAAGCTGATAACTGCTAGGAACCAGAATTTCAGATTCTGAGAACATATACAAATTTAAAAAAAACTTAAAAGTTAGATAAAATAAAGAATAACCCCAGGGGATGGCTTTGAATTCATAAAACACATGTTTTCATCATGTCTCATAGAAGAAGCCAGGTGTGGTGGCACTGGGTTTAATCCTAGCACTAGGGAGGCAGATACAGAGTCAAGCAGATTTCTGAGTTCAAGACCAGTGTGTTCTAAACAGGGACTTCCAGGCCTGCCAGGGATACACAGTCTCAAAAAAGAAAGAAAGGGGTATGGGGAGATGGCTTAGCAGTTAAGAACACCTGACTGCTGTTCCAGAGGTCCTGAGTTCAATTCCCAGTACCCACATGGTAGTTCACAACCATCTGTTATGGAATCAGATTCCTTCTGGTGTGCATGAAGACAGAGGAGTTATAAACATAAAATAAATGAAAAAGAGGAAGGAAGAAAGGAGAGTGCTGGGATTAAAGGCGTGTGCCACCACCGCCCGGCTAAATATTCCTATTTTTAAGCTCTACAATACTTAATAGGATTTAGCCACAAATGAAACATCAGTATTCCATCCTCTCTCTTACGGCTCAGTTACTTCCCTGGAAGAGGAACTAAGAGTGTAAGAGCCAGAACCCAGGAGGGACTGGATCAGTGTCCTCTGGACATACCGGGACTGTGACAGCTGTGGTTGCCCTGACAAGATAAAGTCAGTCAACACTGCAACAACACTGCAGGAGAGGGAAGGAAGGTTCATGAGCTCCACCCCTAGCTGAGGGACTGATTGCTCCTAGGGGATGGAGTGTGGTCTCTGGTAAGCTGTGGGTGGTCCCACATCCATGAATTTATGGACAACACAAATGACAGGACTCAAAACAGGGAGGAAATACAGAGTAGGGAGTGAATCTTGGTCAAGTTATTGGGAAAAGTGGGTGTGAACATGATTGAAATAGGCTTATGCATGAACGGAACTCTCAAAAAATTAATAAAATGTTTATATTTAAAATAGGCTTTCCACCGTAGAGCATAAAAACGCTTGGGATTTCCATTTCTTCCACTCCATATCTGTTTTCCTCACATAGGACACAGTCTCACAATTTCCAGCAATCTGGCTACTTTAAGTAATGATAATTCTTTTGGAGGCATGAGAAGACAGTATGACAGGCTTTGAATTATGTAATTAATTCAACGGGCAACCAAATCAACACAGAGGGGCAAGAGTTACATCATACAAATGAAACCCAGGAGCGAGTATCTATCAAATGCGGAGCATCTAACTTCCATGCACTGTATCCTTCATTGCAAAAATGTTAGTGAGTCAAAGTTCAAGCACTATTACTTAAGTTTGTTTGGGCCTGGATGAGGTGGTTGGTGGGAAAGCACTTTTCCAGTATCCTGGCTCCTTCCTAGTAATTTTATTGTAGGAATATATTAGATTTTTGTCTATCTAATATCCAATGCATCAATATTTATGATTCTCTCTCGAACTATCAATACATCAGTAAACAATCAACTTTTTAATGACAGGGTCTCATATAGCCTAGGTTGGCCTCAAACTCACTGTATAGCCAAAGTTACGTTTGATCTCACGATTCCCCTGCCTCACTTCCTGCATGCTTACATCAGCGCATTCGTTTTATGTGGTGCCTGGGAATTAAACCCCGGGTTTCTTGCATGCTAGCGAAATACTCTATGAACAGAGTTATACCCCAGCTTACAATGAATGTTCTTCGACAAATATATGAACTGATGCATTATTTAATACTGGGAAAATTTTTTTTCCTGAAAAAAGTAGCCAAATAACTGTATTTCTGACTTCCCTGCCTTTAAATTTGCATATTGGTTCATATAGAATCAAGTCAATTACTAATACTTTTGGGGTTATCTAATCCAAAGTTGCCCACGTGCGTGAGGGCATGCATTCGTGCTTGCGTGCGTGCATGCATGCATGCGTGCGTGCGTGCGTGTGTGTGTGTGTGTGTGTGTGTGTGTGTGTCTGTTTCCTCTATTTCTTCTTTGTGTTGGGAACAGATAATTATGTGTTTTAGTTTATATTCACATTGATTTTTCATTGAGGCTCATAATATCTTTTCTGGAGCGTGTATTACAATGTGTCACAAAGCTAATGGCTGAATCGAAAGACCTTTATTTCATTCTCCCTGGCTTGGTGGGCATTCTTTGCTGTTTCTTGCTTTCCACTAGTAACATGCTGATTGCTGCCTTGATCACAACTATGTGTCCTCTCCTGTGTGTGTGTGTGTGTGTGTGTGTGTGTGTGTTGTATGGATGTGTGAGTATCTGCTTCCAAAACTGACCTTTTAATAAGGATAGCAGTCATGTTAGATCATAGATCCACCCTACTCTGAAATGACCTAATCTGACTAATCACACTTACAATGGCCCCACTTCCTAAGAACATCATGTGCTTAGGTGCTAGGACTCGGCACTTTAGCATGACCTTGGCCGGGCAGTGCACACAAATGCCTCTCAGAGTGGATCTGAACTCTTGGTCAATTATTGGCTTACGTAAATTTTTAAAATTTATTTTTTTTAATTTGAGAATTAAAAAAAAAAAACAGTACTGTATTTACATCATTTCCACCCCTCTCTCTCCTCCATCCAACTCTTAAGAGGTTGTTCCCCACCCATGTCCTATGTAAATTTATAGTCTACATGTAAAATAACAAACAGTAAATCTCAGTCTGCCTCAAAGTAGTTCTACTGGTAGATGACAACTATGAAACTTCATGAGTATATTTCAACAATCATCTCATCTTTTGTGGTATTTTGTTTTATGTATATACAAAATGAGTATCACTATATTTACACACACCTCCACCATATATATATTTTTACATAAGGTCTTATGTGGCCCTGGCGGGGCCTTGAACTCACTATGTAACCAAGACAGAGTTTACACTCTTGATTTATTACCTTAACACTGGGATACTGATGGAAATGAACCAGGAAGTAATTAAAGACTCTTCCTATACGTGAAAAGTCTTGGGGATTTTTAAAGCAAAGTTGTTCTTTTTTTTTTTGTGTGTTTTGTTTTGTTTTGTTTTTAATAAATGGATAAAAGAAAAGCTAGGCATGGTGGTATACAAATGCAGTTCCAGCACTCTGGAGGCTGGGGTAGGAGGATCAAGAGTCTAAGGGCATCCTATTCCACATGGTCAGCTCCAGGCCTGCTTGAGTTGCGTGGTGAGACCTTCTGTTCCAACCACACAAAAAGTAAATGGTCTATCTTGTGTATACTAGAAAGGATCATGTTAATTTGAATTCTAATTGATTAACTTATTACTCTTTAAATCTTATTCCTGGAGAGCCTAAAGTAACTGACTCTGTGAGTTTTCCGGTTTTCTTTTATGAAGTTAAAGAGGACATTAAAACTTCCTGAATACCGAATAGAAACTTCAGACTAATAAATTTCTTTTTAGACTACTTATCTAGTTTCCCTGGCTGTTTCTCTTCCTTCTCATATCTTTGATTCCTCAGGCATATGTGCTTTAACTCTCTATATAAATTGAAACTTACAATGTATTTTTCATAATTGATAAATGAAAGGTTTACTAAGTACTGCACAATTTATGCTATATGATTTCAAAGCAATCAGTGGTGGTTTGAATGTGAATGGCCCTCAAAGGCTCATACATTTGAGTACTTGGTCTCAAGTTGGTGGAAGTCTCTGGGGAGGATTAGGTGTGGTCTTGTTGGGAAGAGGAGTGTACCTGGGGGTAGGCCATCACCAGTTAGCTTAGGATCTCCCCCCAACCCTCCTGCCACCTACTAGCTGTTAGTGCCACCACGCCTTTGCTCCTGCCTTGTGAACTCTAAACCCATGAAAGTGTAAGCCAATTAGGCACTTTCTATTATAAATTACCTTGTTGTGGAGTTGTATCACAACAATAGAAAAGTAACTAAGACATAATTCTAAAAGAAAATTACTATAACAACATATTCTTTACAGGTAAGATAGCTGAGTCTCAGGGAAGTTGGACAAGGCCAAAGAGCTGACAACGACTGAATTTACCCAGGTAAATCTGACTTTGTGAGGAGTTCTTAGCTGTTACACTGCTCTTCGTCCTAGTACACTCACTCTAGCTTCATTCTCAGACCTTCAACCATGAAATAACACACCTGCAGAGTTCTATGAGTTGGTGTATCTTTTAATTTTATATTTTTTGAAATTATAATATAATTATATCATTCCCCCAACAACTCCCATGTATTCCACACTGCTATCGCTAAAATTCAAGGCTTCTTTTTCTTTAAATGTTCTCTCTCTCTCTCTCTCTCTCTCTCTCTCTCTCTCTCTCTCTCTCT
>CABHPQ010151359.1:0-12218 GCA_902168405.1 Peromyscus aztecus
CTATGCTGGCTGGCCAATAACTGCAGAAATCAAGTTTTCATGATTATATGGCAAACACTTTCCCAAATGAACCATCTCCACAGTATGCTCTATTTTTAAAGAGATATTGTCCCTACATGTTATGGTATCTTGGATGTCTAAGGTCACATAGAATTGCATTTGACTGTAGTTTTAATTGGAGATTTCAATGGATATTAAAAAGATACAACACTTAATGTTCAGTTTCTTTTTTATCATGTGTTGCTATACTGAAGGTGTGTCTCGTATGAAATGTTAGTAATGCCCTCTTTAACCTGTCTTTTATATTGCATTACTGTAGAAGCATAAAATATTGATACATGATTTTTGCTTCCCCGAGTTTCATATATGTACAAATATTTCAGTACTGGGGACTGAACCCAGGACTTTACACGTGCTAAACAAGTCTCCTACCCCTGAGCTGTATCCCCAGCCCTGTTTTGGCCTTTTTTTGTTCTGAGATAGGATATCACTAAGTTTCCCAAGCTGGCCATGTAGCCCAGGCAAGTCTTGAACTTATTATGATCCCCCTGCCTTGGCCTCTAGAGTAACTGGAATTACAGATCTGTACTACTGTGAGGTTTTGAGGTTGTTGGTTTTTTTTTTTTTTTTTGAGTTTTTTTTTTTTTTGTATTTGGTGATAAATGTATTGGTAATTTATTTTGACAAAGTTGTGGGAAATAATATTTAATATGTGTTTATACAGAATCATGAAATTTCACGTGGCAAAACGGAAGTTTAAGGAAACATTACGCCCATATGATGTAAAAGATGTCATTGAACAATATTCTGCTGGTCATCTGGACATGCTGTGTAGAATTAAAAGCCTTCAAACACGGTATGCAATGGGTATGGAAACTATCTGGGGTTTCCTACAACACACAAAACCTCTCAGTTCTGTATTTCTGATTCATTTTTGGTAGGCAGCGGGAAGGTTGCTTTATAACATACACTGTATTCTTCTTTTCAGGTGTAAACCAAACAGCCTCCACATATCTCAGCTCCCTCTTGTGGAAAATGGAGAGAATGTCAGTGGTGCTTCATAGGGTTGACATGACCACTGACTAGTCAGTGTAGTTTGTAACATGTAGCAATCTGGAACCCTGAACTTGGTAAATGTTAATGATAGCCCTGCAATGTAGCTCAGTAGAACACTTTACAAAAGGCCACAGCTTTCTCATCTGCTTATCACCCACATATCAGATGTAAAACAAATCCTCATTAACCTGTTCTACCAGTGTAAACTAATCATGATTGTGATTTCATGATTTTTACGGTTAAATTCAGAGCTGACTGGTCCAAGGTAGAAACAAGTTACTTTGCTTACATGCACTTTTTTTCCTCTAGCAATTCCTTCATGAATGGTTTCATCATGGACCAGAAGGATGAACAATTAATCTCATGTAGCCTTGTGTTAAGAACATAATCAGGAGTGAGGGAGGGGACTCAGCAGTTAAGAGTACTTGATGCTCTTCCAGAGGACCCGAGTTCCCATCCCAGCACCCACGGTCAGGTGGTCACTTCAGATCCAAGGAATCTGACACCTCCAAAGGTACTGCACATGTGTGGCAGACACAGACACACAGACACACACACACACACACACACACACACACACATAAATAATGCAAATGACTCTTTTCTAAAAAGAAAGATCATCGGATCAATTGGCACAACTGTCACCTTGTCACACCTTTTACAAATGTGACGCTCGCCTTTCCTTTTTTTGAGCATTGCACTTTTTCCCTAGTGCAGTGACTCTCAACCTCTGGGTATCCACCCCTCTGAGCGTCGAATGGCCCTTTCACAGGGGTCACCTAAGATCATGGGAGATATCAGATATTTACATTGCGATTCGTAACAGTAGCAAAATTACAGTTACGAAGTAGCAACAAAAATAATTTTATGGTTGGAGGTCACCACACCATGAGGAACTGTATTCAAAGGTCGCAGCGTCAGGAAGGGTGATGACACCACTGGCCTAGAGTGATCTGTATGTTTAGGGCCTATAACCAGGTATCTTCTTTGTCTGGCAGCGTTGATCAAATTCTTGGAAAAGGGCAAATCACCTCAGATAAAAAGAGCCGAGAGAAAATCACAGCAGAACATGAGACAACGGATGACCTCAGCATGCTCGGCCGGGTTGTCAAGGTTGAAAAGCAGGTACAGCTCAACCACACGAGTTACCTTTCAGCCCTGAGTCATTCATCAAAACTGAGTGTGTGCAACCCAAGTGTTCACGTTAAAGTTAATCTTTTTAATTTTTATTTTATGTGTGTGAATGTTTTGTCTGCATGTCTGTCTGTGCCCCACTTTTATGCCTGGTGCCTAAGGAGGTCAGGAGAGGCTGTTGGCTCTGCTGGAACTGGAGTTGTGAACGGTTGTGAGCTGCCATGGAGGTGCTAGGAGTCAAACCCAGGTCCTTTGAGAGAACAAGTGCTCTTACCCTACACTATCTCCCTCACCCCTAGAGTTAATCTTTTTTGTTTGTTTTTATTTTTGTTTTTTGAGACAGAATCTCTCTACAGAGCTCTGGTTGTCCTGGAACTTGCTATATAGACCAGGCTGGCCTTGAACTCAGAGATCTGCCTGCCTCTGCCTCCCAAGCACTGGGATTAAAGGTGTGCCCCACCAGGTCTGGCCTCCTAAAGTTAATCCTAATGATCAGTACATATTAAAGGAATGAAGTGGAGAGTAGCTTATATATAGACAATGTCTTTAAAACACTTTCAGATTTCCATTGAAGGAAAATAAATTTTTATCTTGTCCATTAATACTTAATCTGAAAGCAACTGTAGAATTCCAACAGTAAAATAGCAAAAATCAATTTGTCAGATGTGTTTTTGTTTAATTTCATTGTTTCTTTTAGCTTCTTTCATTCAAAATAAGATTAAAAACCTTACCATGTTGTGGCAAACATGGATTGTTAACCCTGAGGCTGTGTCTTCTCTCAGTGTTCTCAATGGAACTGTAAATATTCCAAGTATTCATTTGAAAGCATTTATTTATTTGTTTGTTTATTTGGGGGGAAGTGTTGGGAGCCAAGTCTCACTATGTGTCTTTGGCTGGAACTCACTATGTAGACCAGGCAGGCCTTGAACTCTTAGAGATCCGCCTGCCACCTCCTCCCAAGTGCTGGGACCAAGGGTGTGCACAACCAACTTGGTTTTAACTTTAAATTTAAAGTCTCTTAGACTGATACTTAAGTTCTTACTAAAATTCACTAGCATTCCAGAAAGGAAATCAGCCAGTATAGCTAAGAAAAAAAAAAAAAAAAACGTGCTGATTGAAAATCATCTTGAAATTGCATTTTAGCAATGCTTGCATGATAAAAAAAAATATTTATTTATTTATTTATTTATTCTTCTGTTATCAGCTTGATACAGTATAAATTCTTATCCTAATAGTGAAATGTTTCATTGAGGTTTGCCCAGTAATTGAGTAAAACCAAAACTTATTATAAGCCACAGTCATCCTAGGGTCCCCCCTGCTATGTTGCCTCCCCGGTTCTGTGGGTTGCAGCCTGATTGTTCTTTGCTAAAATAAAAAAAAAAAATTAAAAACTTAAGTTTTGAAGAGTAGAGTGGGGAGTGCAAAGGGGGTCACACAAATGCCAAGTAACCCTCTCTCCCTTTCCTCCTCTGGCCCTGTCACCACCAGCGTGACACTCCGTAACAGTCAGAACTACATTGACCTTCACAGTGTTTCTTTCACTGTTGTCAATAAAATCTTATTTCACCTTTTAAGTCCCTTGAGTAAAGTTAGTTCATAAGAGAGAGTTCTCGTGGGTAACTCTTTTCCCCGTTTTCAGGTCCAGTCCATCGAGTCCAAGTTGGACTGTCTGCTGGATATCTACCAACAGGTCCTCCGGAAAGGCTCTGCCTCCGCCCTCACATTGGCATCGTTCCAGATCCCGCCTTTTGAATGTGAACAGACATCTGACTATCAGAGTCCTGTGGATAGCAAAGACCTGTCCAGTTCTGCACAGAACAGCGGCTGCTTAACAAGGTCAGCCAGCGCCAACATCTCGAGAGGCCTGCAGTTCATTTTAACGCCAAATGAGTTCAGTGCTCAGACATTCTATGCGCTTAGCCCTACTATGCACAGCCAAGCAACACAGGTGCCAATGAGTCAGAATGATGGCTCCTCCATGGCGGCCACCAATAACATTGCAAACCAAATAAGCGCAGCAACCAAGCCAGCAGCGCCAACAACTTTACAGATCCCACCCCCTCTCCCAGCCATCAAGCACCTGTCCAGGCCGGAGACTCTGCACCCAAACCCCACTGGCTTACAGGAAAGTATTTCTGATGTCACCACCTGCCTTGTCGCCTCCAAGGAGAACGTTCAGTTTGCACAGTCAAATCTGACCAAGGACCGTTCCCTGCGGAAAAGCTTTGACATGGGAGGGGAAACTCTGTTGTCTGTCCACCCCATGGTGCCCAAGGACTTGGGCAAATCTTTGTCTGTCCAAAACCTGATCAGATCGACAGAGGAGCTGAACTTGCAGTTTTCAGGCAGTGAGTCGAGCGGTTCGAGAGGCAGCCAAGATTTTTACCCCAAGTGGAGAGAATCCAAATTGTTTATAACTGATGAAGAACTGGGTGCCGAGGAGGCAGAAACAGATACTTTTGATGTAGGCACCCCACAGCCTTCGGGGGAAGCTGCTTTTACATCGGACTCTCTAAGGACTGGAAGGTCGCGGTCATCTCAGAACATTTGTAAGACAGGAGACAGTACGGATGCCCTCAGTTTGCCTCATGTCAAACTGAACTAAGTTCTTTGTTTTCTTTCTAGGCATAGCTGTTCTTTTAGCCATACATATCACTGCATGAACTCTTCTGAAAGCCCTTCTAAAAAGTCGAAATCGCAAGAATCAGGAAGAACATGAACGGCAACTTATAAGCCCGTTATCTTTTAATTGCATGAAAATGCATGTTTAGGGATGGCAGAAATTCCAAGGTGCATCAACATTAACCCATGCATTTAGTAATGTACCTTGAATCTAAAATCCCAAGCAAACAGTCGCTGCTGATGCTATGGGGTGTGCGAAGATGTCGGGATTAGTTCAATCGCGAGAGTTGACACTGTATTTTGAAAGTGTGAGAGTAAACACCTTCAAATTCCAGGCATTTCTGCTTTATGACTAGATACAAAGTACACTTTCAAAATTAGGCCATGATGTATGTTTAGACACAATGGCTTAGCAACAACTGCTAATAACACAAGTAAAGCAGAATTTGGAATATAACAGAAATGGCTGCTTATTTCCAGATATCTTTGCCAACCCATTCCTCCTCGGTCATTTTACTAATGTAATTTGAATGTCAATCTGTGTGCTTTTGGTAACTTAGCGCTGTGGCAGGCAATTTTGCACATCATTTTCATGTTGTCCTTTGTGCTGAGAATGTTTTCTAATTAGAAAATGGGCAGAGAATGCTGTTCAGGCCAGTGGGGCAGGGGACTCACTCTTCCCTGGGCATCTTCAACTTCATGAAAACATAGTCTCTGATGGAGGAGTCAACTCTGTAAATGGTCCATCTCCTCACACGCCTATGAGCTCCTGATGGGTCTAACAGCCTGTGCCGCTGGGCTGGTCTCTCTGTGAGAACACAAGGACAGGGTTGCCCATCCTGTGCACTCAAATGGCCAGTGTGACCAGCTATTCCCATTTAGTGGGCATGAAGGTAGGGTCTGGGGGAGGGGATATCTACATGAGATGGAGGGAAGACTTGGAAAGACTACACAAGCATTACCACATGGGTGACATTAAAGGAAGTGACTCCCCACCCCCAAAGGGCAGTGAGCAGAGAAGCAAAAATGAAAACAACTAGATTTTTTAGAAAATAAATATTGCTAGGAAGTTCAACTACCTAAACATCTCTTATTCTTGTATAACAGAGAATTTTTGCGAGCTATTTATTTTTAATATGCCCTGGGTGTCTTTTGCTATTATGTAGTACATTTTGCACAGGAAAAGCTAAAACTAAACTTCCTTTACTTTCGTATTATAGTGAACATTTTTCTATTCTTCCCGACAATATTATCCCAAATGTGAAATTATTGGCTCAGTTTCCAGGTTATGAACATTTATAATCACAAACCAGATAACATTGGATGTGGCTGCCAGTCAAAACCCCTTAGTAATGTATTGTGATGGCAAAGAAACAAATAAAAAATATATATATTAAAAATGTATTTTTCAAAAGGCAAGCAATACTGGCTGCTTGTTAGAACCGAGCCCGGCACCTGTAATCACAGCACTGGGGAGACTGAGACGGGATCATGAGTTCAAGGCTAGCCTGGATTATACAGCAAAATTGTGTCTCAAAAATAGAGAGACAGAACTAAGTATCTTGGACCATCAGGATATTGACCAAAGTAATAACATTCTAATAGGCTTAGAGAGCCAAGTAAGTATGCATGCCTGTAATCCCACTATTTGGGAGGTGGAGGCAGGAGGTTCAGGAGTTTAAACCAGCCTTGGCTATATGAAGCCTAGACTCAAAAAATAAAAGGGAGGAAGGAAGGAAAAGTCTGAGGAAAGTTGGCTAGGCTTGAACGACCAAAGGATTCATGAAAGAAGACATTTTTTTCTTAGCAACTATTAGTGCTGGGGCTGGGGTTGGGGGGGGTGGCTTCTTTCAGTATCCAGGCCAAATGAGCAAAATCTAGGGACGTCAGGTGGTTGTTTAAAGAAAGGAGTCCTCCAAATCCGCCAGCCCTTCCCAAGGCTCTCCCCCAGCAGAACTTTCCTTGTCACTGAGTCTCCGTTACTTTTCTTCCCCTTCACTGTTTGGTGACTCCTCACCATGATTTGCTCTAGAACTTCACCAGGCCTTAACCAGCCTTCACCCTCAAGCAAAGCAATTCTCTCTTCCTCAGATGTGCTTCTCAGCCTCAGTTTTGACAAATGGTGAAATGTTAAAAGTCTTCCTTCTTTTCACCCCTCTAGGATGTATCCAGGGTGTGGTTGTACACACCTTTAATCCCACGGGCTTGAGAGGTGGAGGGTGGAGGCTGGTAGATCTCTGTGAGTTCAAGGCCAGCCTGTCTACAATGTATGTTCTAGGATAGCCAGGGCTACCTAGAGAAACCTATCTCAAGAAAGAAACAAACAAACAAACAAACAACAAACAAATGAAACTTTCTTTGACTATGGTACAATCTCCTGGAGTATAGCATTCAGGATCTTTTGGCCCAGGAAAACACTGATAAGATAAAGTGTGAATTTTACTCTCTATTGAAAAATGTTTATCAAGCCTTTAAAGCTATATTTTTCATTTTCCAAACAGAAAGCTAGTCAATTATTGATGTGATTTTTTCATTTACCAATGTCTCCAACCAACCTGAAGTAATGATGTACCCTTCAAAGGATTTACCCATGTGTGTATACACAAGACACATCCCTCCATTGAGCAAAAGCCAGAGATACCTGCCTGGTACTCAACAAGGTTCACTCCAAATAATAGCTGAGGAAGAAGGAGCTGAGAGCTTCCAGACAGCACTGATACTGTCTCAGGTTGAACCCCACTGGCAGCAAGAATTATGAATGTATTGGGGACCCCTTCTTAGGCATCCTCAGGTCTCAAACACAGTACGGTTCATCTAACACAGCTGACGACTGATGATTCAGAGACAAAAGCCAAAACACATTGCTGTGGTCGTAAGCAAAATGTGAAAAACTGCATTGTGAAAAATGTTTGTACATTGAAGCCATGACCATTTTGTGTATTTTATTCTAGCACAAAAACTCTTGGACATTGCAAGATAGGTTTTTGGCGCGCGTAAACTTCAGGGTTATGTCTATTATTCCATTCTCTGGGGGAATGGAGGAGGGGGCAGTCTCCCGGTTACACTTAGCAGAGACCCAATGCTCCACCCCAAAGGGTGTCTGGGAGCACAGTTCAGCTGAGCACACTAAGTAGCCTTGTGCTTTCTTAGCTCAAGTTCGTCTGCCTTATGCAATGCATAAGGTTGATCACGCAAATACCTACATCAGACATCCGTTGTAGGAGGTTAACTAAAAAAATGTTGCCAAGTCTAATCTAAACGTTGCATTTTGTTCAACCAAATTAGTATCTGTAGATGGCAAGTTCATTTAATTTAAGATGCTTTACTGGGTGTTCTGACTCTCTAATAGTTTCTTCTTCGTAGGTGCCTTTCTGACCTCCCATTGGCTCAGTTTTGTCCAGAAGATTCTTAATCTGAAAGTCAAACAAGCTTAATAGAGGAGTGAGGCACAAACCAACTAAATAGCATACCCGTTTCCAGAGAAAAACCATAAAGAATGATGAAATCCAGGCAAACAGATCATTCAATCAAATCAAGGAAACAGCATAAATGCTAATTCCCCAGAACCTGATTTTTTTTTTTTGCCTTAAATGACATGGTTGTGTTTTTGTAAGAAAAATTTAATTTAATATAATTATGTGCATTTAAGTGAGCAGTTCTAAAAGTCATGTAGGAAAACAATTGTCTGTTTCCTGAAAACAACTAAATCAGGAATATCATACCCATTTCAAGCTATCATTAAAATGTAATTTCCTTTGCTGTCTTTTACTGAGATTATTTGTTTTAAACTAAAACATTAAAAAGACGTCTATAAACAGCGAGTGTGACTGTTTTTATCCAGAACAAGTGACTGATGCAACCACACACAGATTTTGTAGTGAAGTATGTTTGTGACTCTGGTAGAGAAACTGTTGTATTTGGGAGTGTAGGAGATTTGCATATGTTCTCAAGGATATCATAAGAAAAACTGTTGTTTTGTTTTGCTTTGATTTCTGAGGATTCAACTCAGGTCCCTGACCACCTGATCCCCAGGCCAAGAAGAACATGATTTGATATGGATCACAACTCAGACACCAGTCAATGTGGTTCTTGTGTTGACTACAAATTGAATAGCTTTTATCTATACTTCCTGGGAATGGAAATTTTTTAGATTGCCGATTGATGTTACTTTTAGAATATTTGAAAATACATAATCTGCTTTAGGGATGGGGTCCAAGTCTAAACACAAAATCCACTGTGTCACATACACTCAAATCTAAATTCTTACAAATAGGCAAGTACTCAGCCATGGAGCTTACCCCAGATATTTATATACTATTTTTAATAACTTGTGCCATGGAAGAAAGTTTCACGGAATGGAATTTCCTATTTATGGTGTTCATGTCAGCACTCAGAAACTTCTGAGAGCCTTTGGGGATTCAGCCCTAGAGATACCCAGCCAGGATAACAAAAGGGTTGCTAAACAAGTGATAAGAAACAAAAAGCAGGGGTTGGGGATTTAGCTCAGTGGTAGAGCGCTTGCCTAGCAAGTGCAAGACCCTGGGTTAGGTCCTCAACTCTGAAAAAAAAAGAAAAAAAAAAGAAAAGAAAAGAAACAAAAAGCAGGTAGATGCCCAGTGCAGATCCTATGGGTACATGCACTCAGCTCTGCCTTACCAGGAAAATGTTTATACCTCAAAGGAACACTGTCCTTTCCTCCATGAGAAACTCCATTACAGGGTCTGAAGAAGTGGCTCAGCAGTTAAGAGTGCTTACTGCTCTTGCAGAGGACCCAGGATCACTTCCCCAGCACCCACCATTGAGCAACTCACAACCTCCTGTAACTCCAGTTCCAGAGAATCGGACACATTCTTCTGGCCTCCAAGTGCACTGCGCACATTTGGCACACACAAACTCAAGGAGGAACACCCACATAAAATCTAAGAACAAGTAAATCTTAAAAAACAATAATAATTAAAAAAAAAAAAAACTACTCCAGACAGCCATGCTGGCTCACACCTGTAGTTCTATCTTTTTGGACAAGAGGTTTGCTATGAGTTGGAGGCCAGCCTAAGGCTACATAGTGAGACTCTGTCTAAAAAAATAAACACCAGCCATGTGGTGGTGGCACATGCCTTTAATCCCATCATTCATGAGGCTGAGGCAGGGGGATCTCTGTGAGTTCAAGGCCAGCTTAATCTACTAAGTGAGTTCCAGGACAGCCAGGGCTACACACAGAGAAACCTTGTTTCAACAATATAAATAAATAAAAATACCTCCTATTACCTTTAACTATTGGCAACTCTGTGCCAGGAGGCTAGAGTCAGTTCAACTCTTTTCAAGGAAAATCAGAATCTTACAACTCCAGAACACATGGGCAAAAAGCCCCATGGGAGGTATCTTTAGCCAAGGAAAAGTAGAATGAGAGAGTATTGAGAAGGAAGCTCCCTCCTTGACTTTAAAAAAAAGGCTAGAAGGGACCGTTTCTCCACTACTAACTTACAAATGATTGAAAACACAACTGTGTAGGGTTTTATTCTACTGCTGTCATACAAAAAGCCTGCCAAAAGCTATGTAAGGAAGGGTTTGTTTTGGTCCACACTTCCGAATAGAGTCCATCATGTCGGGGAAGTCACGGTGGCCAGAGCTTGGAGCCGCTGGTCACATGACATCCACAGTCAAGAAGCAGAAAGCAACAAATCCGGGGCTCAGCTAGCTTTCTCCTTTTGATGCAGCCCAGGACGCAAGTTGAAAGACAACCCACTTTTATTATAGATCTTCTTGTCTCAATTAAGTTAATCAACATAATTCCCCACAGACAGGCCCAAAAGTTATCTAATCCCTCACAGGTGTGCCTAGAGGCTTGCCTTCGTAGATGAGTCCTGTCAAGTTGAGACACCACCAACCACATGTAAGGTCCCTGCTTGCTCTGGCATCTTTTCGGTATACAAGTGCTTTTGGTGGCTTGGAGAAATGGCTCCGCGGTTAGGAGCACTGGCTAGGCTGGGTGCGGTGGCACACTTTTAATACCAGCACTAGGGAGGCAGAGACACGTAGACATCTGTGAGCTTGAGGCTATCCTGGTCTACAAAGCAAGTTCCAGGCCAGCCAGAGCAACACAATGAAATCCTATCAGAAGAGGAGGAGGAGGAGGAGGAGGAGGGGAGGGAGGGAGGAAAGGAAGGAAGGAAGGAAGGAAGGAAGGAAGGAAGGAAGGAAGGAAGGAAGGAAGGAAGGAAGGAAGGAAGGAAGAAAAGAAGCACCGAATATTCTTGTAGAGGATCCAGGTTCAATTCCCAGCATCCACATGACAGTTCACAACCATCTGTAACTCCAGTTCTGGGACATCCAACATCATCTACTGGCCTCTGTGGGCACTGCATCCACACTGAGCACAGACATGCATGCTAGCAAAACTCCTATACACATATTTTTTCATGAAAAATTTGAAGACCGCTCCTAGACATTTTTGGAACTACTCTAGCAGTGCCTCAAACCTACCACTTAAAATTAAAATATACAACAATTATTCTGCCTTAGCTACTGGTAAAAATGGGGTTGCTGGTCTTGAATGGTAGGTATTATTTCCCTGGTTTCAAATGCTTCATGTCTGATACAAGTTATCGCTGAAAATTTTTAAATTTTGCATTAACTTTAAGACTTCTCCTTACAACTCATCTAATTCTAAATTATTTAGATTTATTTCAGATTTATTTCATTTATGTTCTCTGGGTGTGAGTGTTTTGCTTTTTGGTCATGGTCTTTTGTTTGTTTGTTTGTTTGTTTGTTTGTTTGTTTGTTTGTTTGTTTTTGTTTTTCGAGACAGGGTTTCTCTGTGTAGCTTTGGCGCCTTTCCTGGAACTCGCTTGGGAGACCAGGCTGGCCTCGAACTCACAGAGATCCGCCTGCCTCTGCCTCCCGAGTGCTGGGATTAAAGGCGTGCGCCACCATAGCCCGGCTGGTCATGGTCTTTATTAAAGGAATAAAAAAAAAAAAAGCAAACTTGGAACACTACCATAAGCTACATATAGAAATTCTACACAATCTCTCAAAAAAAAAAGGATTGCCCAATATTATCCTAATATAGCCACTTACTGTCATATTAGCCCAACTATATTACAGAAAGAAATGGAACAGTTAGGAGGCGATTGGCTTAAAGCATACTAACGCCTTTGCTGAAAAAAGAACAAGGGGAAAAAGTTTTTAAGAAACCACCAGTGAAGCTGAAAGTGGTGGTGCATGCCTTTAATCCCAGCACTTGGGAGGCAGAGGCAGGCAGATCTGAGTTCGAGGCCAGCCTGGTCTATAGAGTGAGTTCCAGGACAGCCAGGGCTGCACAAGGAAGCCCTGTCTCCAAAATTCAAAAAGGAAAGAAAAAAAGAAGGAAGGAAGGAAGGAAGGAAGGAAGGAAGGAAGGAAGGAAGGAA
>CABHPQ010151360.1:8862-41640 GCA_902168405.1 Peromyscus aztecus
TGTGTGTGTGTGTGTGTGTGTGTGTGTGTGTGTGTGTGTGTGTATGTATGTGTGTGTGCACATGCACATGTGGGTGTGTTCCTAAATACATAAATACAACCTGCTTATTCCATATAGTGTTACCTATATGCATTTTTTAATTTTAAAATTGTCCATATGGCCTAGTTTGAAGACTTCTTGAATTGGCATCATTTCCCACTTCAGTTTTTTAGCTAAGTAACAGACTTCCTCTTGGGGACTTGAAAGCGAAAAGAGATTCCAAACAGCTGTTTCCATAATGCTCCTATTTTCTAAAGCAAAGCTTCAACCATGCAATGACAGTAATTGTTACAACCCAACCTAAACAGATCATGATACTGCACCTTTTCAGGGATATAGGGAGAAGGAGGAAATTTTAATTTATCTTTAGATAAGAGGAAGAGGAGGGAAAGGAGGAAGGGGTTGGTGTTGATGGTGATGATGATGATAGTGATGATGATGATGATGATGATGATGATTTAGTCTGTGGTCCCTTGCATATGCTAAATTCATCATAGCACCACATAAAGAAATACAATATTCTGATTGGCTAATGACCACAAAAGTCTGTAGAACTTGAACATAGAAGCTTCATAAATGAACTGCTTTCCAGGAAGCTGAAACATTCCTTTAGCTATTTCTAGTGTTCAGCAAGATAAATGAGATCTATCTGTGACACAAAGCAATGCTGGATGCACCTTGAGTGCCTCATAAATAGTGCCGAAGATTAAGTAGTTCTTCTGACAGAACAACTCCTAATAATGTATATATATGAAAGCTCATTCCCACATCAAACTTTTTCCCCTTTGCTTATGAATAAATGGTAAACAGAAATGAAAGACAGCAGCAAGAAAAATCGGAACTTTTTGTATTTTGAGCATCGTAACTGTGGGGACACAGCAGGAGACAAGCAGAAAGCCTATCAGTCAAGCAGTGGGAACTTTCTGAACAAATGGAACAATTACACAAGAAGATCATACTGCTATCATTAATTATAAAAATATGTAAACAATAATGTACTTGCTAAGTTTGCAAGGCTAAAATGAAAATTTAACAATATTTATTGGGTTCATCATGCCAGAACTAATAGCTTCTTCCTCTTGAAATTATGAAGACAGAATAACCTAATAAATGATATTTTACACACACACACACACACACACACACACACACACACACACACACTCCATCTCTTCTTTTTCATTGTTCCACAGTACATAATAAATGGCCTTATTACAGGTGCTGTAGTTTAAAGCTACACTGAGGAATGGAAGTCAGTGAGTCTAAGACAGGTGACAATTTTTAGGCATGGTTCAGTTTTTCCTCAGATTTCCTTCCATCAGGAAGAGTAATAAATATAAGAGTAAGATATTGTCTGAACCCCGTGTCCTGGATACATACATACCCCTCCTCAGTCATGGACAAATCCAAGGACATAAACATGATTGTCAGATTATGTAGACTAGGGATTCTAAGATGTAGTGTGTCTGATTATCCTGTGGTCACAATAGTAGTATTTGAAACCAAGTATAGTGTCTGTAATTCCAGTGCTGGAGAGGTGGAGACAGGAAAATCCTGGGGCCCTGCTGGCTGATCCTCTAGGCCAATCAGCAAGTTCCAAGGCAATAAGAGGACCATCTCAAAAAACAAGGTAGAAGAGTGATTGAGGAAGACAGCATCTTCTTTTGGCACACACACACACACACACACACACACACACACACTCCATGTCTCCATGTATCCTGGTGTTATGTTATAGGCATTATACTGGTGGTAGAAAGTATATTGCTTCATTACTTCTTTTATTTTGGAAGAGTACAGAGCATCTTTAACCATACTTTCAGCTTGTGACATTATCTTTGGTGAAGGCAAAACTCATGATTTGCTTTTTTGGTTTTATTTTATTTGTTGCCTCTTTTGATGCATTCTTAGTGGTTTTTCTGGTTTTGCCCATGGGGTACTTTTAAATGTATTTACCTGATGCCCTTCAAATAATCTGATCTATGAATAGAAGGAATTGGCCTGGAAAAAATATAGTACTATTGTTTTTTCCACTGTCTTATTTTCACATAAAACATTAACTGTAAACAGCTTTTGTACTTAGTCCTTTCTTCTACATAAATTTTGGTCCTTCCGTTTACCTTCAACAAAACAGTCTATTATAAACATATAATTTATTGCCTTTAATTCCTTGGCCCACAAATCATACTGGCATTACTACTGTTTTAAGGTTTTTATTTTCAACAATTTAGGGGCTCATCTTTGATCACCAATGTGAGTGATGATGTTAACAGTCTTCATTATTATGCATTTGTCATTACATTTATCCATGGTAAAAATCCATATTGGGAATGATGCATTACCAGCACATTTCCATTTTGTGTTAAAACTCAACAACAAAATTGAAGAAATATTATTTGTCATTTTTGTATTGACAATGTGCCTCAAATGAAGTTCTTTCTTTCTTTTTTTTTCCTCTGACACTGTAACAAAGATTTTCCTTGCCTCAGAATATAAATATGGCATCATTTTCCTTAAATGTTTTAATGCTTTGGAGGCGCCAAGGAATCTCATTTTCTTTCTTCAAAGGCCACCAGTACAAACATGGAGCACTACTGTAGACTACACAGCTTTGCAATAGAATAAAAATATAGAGGCCAGGATAAGTGCATAGACTTGCAACATGTGGGGATCCAGTTTTTGCATCACTTATTTACGTGAATGGAACTACAATGTCGTCCTGACTTTGTATATTCTCCTTCTTGGGGAAATCCATCATGTTTTCTGTACTAGCACATTGTACATTCATAAACCTACCTCCTTGTACTTTATTAAGGCATTTCATTTTAATTTAAGTATTTAATTTGCTTCTAAGTTTTGGATACCACCAGTGTGAATATACAAAACAGACTTATATTAATATGTCTACAGTCCAAATTGCTCCCAAAGGGTATGTATAGCCTGAGTTTGCATGTCAGTCTCTCATAGTTTTAATCTAAATCCCAACAAAGCTATAAATATATTAGAGGCTTGCTGTGACTCCACAACGTGACTGGGACACTGAGGTCTTTAGACTATCACAAAATGTCACAATGTCAAAAATCAAAACACTGTATAAAAAGAGCAATCATTTCTCCTTTTTCGCTTGTGGTGGACAAAACAAATGCAAACACATGGCAGTGTTCAAACATTATATAAGGGAGACAGCATTTCCATCTCAGTAAGTAATTTTATTCACATCAAACATGAAGATAATCTTTAGACATCATCTGCAGTGAATAGTCAGTAACCACAGACCAAGGCAACAGGGTTTTCAACCAAGAGCGTTTACTTACACTTGAATAAAATTATCAGGTATTTGGCAACGATGGGGCATGAATAACACTTTTTCATTTAAATTGAATCATCTCTTTTAAATAATTGATTTTCACTAAGAACAAATTAACCATTGCCAACACCATTATCACAGTCAGACCCACTGCAAGCACCTCTACAACACCGGAGCAAATAGAACTGGCCCACATTACTTTGATTAGAACAGACACCAGCATAAAATTCCAGTTGAAATCTCATATTTTAAAATTATTAATTGATGTTAGATTTGAACTCATGGTGTGAACATGGTAGTTCCCCTAATCTCTATACATCTTATTCTCTTTATTCGTAAAATGGATGATTGTAACAGATTATCTCCTGCAGTCTTCACGGAGATAAATGAAGAGTAATATCCATACAGAGCATGCATTAAATGCGTGGTTTGCATTTTAAGATGATTGCTACTGTTAACACACATTTCAGCCTGCATAAAAATTCAGATACCAGTATTTTACCTCAAATATCATTCTAGATATTTGCAACTGCTAGTTTATTTCAGTTAGAAATGATTTAATGTTTCTTATACTTCTGGTCATGAATACAAATTATACTGTGACAGATATCCCTCAAAAAATCTAAATTCTGTAGAGGGAGGCTGTTGAAGAGTGATTTTCTCTGACATAGTACTTAGTGTCTCAGATCTATTGAAGTAACATGGCAACAACTAACAAAACCCAGTTGCCAAACATCATTGCCTGTGTTGTCAACTTTTATGACTCCTCCAATAAAGAACATTCTAAAGATCTGCCTCCAAACAGCTAACATGAGTAAAGAATTTAGGTAAAGTCTCTTTGCCGTCAAGCCTGACAACATGAGATGAATGGTCAGAAATCACATAATGGAAGGAAAGGAGAGAACTAGTCTCCAAATATGCACCATGCCCCCTGCATCTTTTCCACACACGTGTGTGTATTATCATGTTTATTTGTGGGTGAGTATGCATGCATAAAATAACTCAATAAGTATACAATATTTTTAAAAAGACTAATAGTACTCGTTATAAAAAAGACATAATAATGTATTAGTGATTTCACATAGAAACAAAGGAATCAAATAGAAACATGTTTTTTAGAGAAGTGAATTTTCCTGTGACTTGAATTTCTGATACGTTGCATTTGTACTAAAGCAGACTCATATTTTTCTCAGAAAATTTAGAGGTGTAGTAATGAATAGTTAATTTAGCTTGCCCCCATTTTTGATAATAATTTTATTTAAATATAATTTTAAATATGGTACTTCATATTCTAGTTGTTAATAAAATCATTTATTATTTCTCACAGCTGGTCATTCTGCATTGCAATTTAGAACCATCTCATAGTCAACACTCATGCTATCAAAAGACAAGCTGATGAATAGCATATTATACTAGTTAAAAAAAAAAACAGATAAACCTTGTGCAAAGCAACACAGTATGTTAATAAATGAGCACAAATAAAAATATTCTTTCCCATTAAAATGAACTTACAAAATCATAAAGTTTCTTATTCTTTTTCTCTATGTTCATAGGCAGTTTTATAAATGTGTATATGGGAGGGTATGGCATGCAATCATTTAAATTTATTGAATTTTGGAACTGAGGTTTTTAAAAATGCTGTGGATTTATCTTAATATCACCTCATCATATTTTAAAGTTCTGTTCTCTCACTGGATAAATTTATCTGGGTTTTGATGTCATAATTATTATAATTAAACAACACATTGTAGGCACCCTGTTAGAACCTTAATGTTTTTCAGTTAAGGCTTCCCCTAAAACTATGCAAAAATTAGCAGATATTATACTTGTTTTACGCATGAATATATTAACCATCACAAAGGCTAACATGTTCAAAATCATGATTATAGAGAAAACCCTGCATTCTGACACAAATATCCTTTTCTTTTCAAGCTATTGGCAGCTAAACATACTAGATCTTTGTGATATGTTAGTCATACTTTATTAGCAACGTACTAACTGTTAGTACTTCTGTACTACATGCTTTTCTAATTCAATAGGAAAACAAATATAAAGGTTCTTTGTTCTTGGAACAAGACAAAAAAAAAAACTTGTATCTATTTTTATGCCTGAAGTCTATGGTTTTCAAATTCACAGAGTCATCATGAACCCTACAAAATAGTCATAATTATTACTATTATTCCCTTCCTACAAATAGTGTAATTCATGGTACAGATGATTTCACAGATAGGTCAGAACATTTGTATTGAAAAAAAAGTTGAACTGATATTTTCTGCTCTCAATGCAGTTAGTTAATGCTATCAATGTGGCTCCTATGAAGCCAAAACCAAAGATACTTATCAGAAGTTATGTGTCAAAGTCATTTCAAACCTACATAGCCTAAGACTCAGTTACCAAGTTTAGCATCAGAGTAGGTCCGTGTGAAATGGACTAACACGTTCATAGGAGAGGTCCATTTAGTTGAGAGATCACTGCTTTGATTTCTCTGTGGAGACTATAATTTTGTTCTATGAGAAACTAACCTCTCAAAGACCTGGAACATATCAAAATGACAGTTTTCTAGGGAGTTTTCAGGTGTCACACAAGGCACATTACAGGTGTGAGTTCAAAAAAGCAAAGTAACCACTGGATCTTGAATTTTCAGTCTCTACACAATAAAGTCAAGATCAAGTCAATAAAACATAGGTGAGATATGCACAATTTAGAGAAAACTATGCAGTGTTTATTTGAAATTTTACAACATATACTTTATAAGCATTGATGAAATACTAAAAACAGTAAGCCAACCAAAGCCTTGACCTAGATCTTAGAGAGATTTGGGAATAACAATCACCAATGAGCTGATCAGATACACCTCATGTTCTCTAGAGGAATCCATATTGACTATGGTATATATTATATCAGAAATTGAAGCAGAGATACACAAAATTTATAAGATAGCCTGGAAGGAAGTGACCAGATAATCCTCATTATGGTTCCACATATTTTTTTTTTCCCGATTTACTTCCAAGTCTCCCAGTGTTAGCCCAGCACATACAAACAAACATCAGTCTATAGCTAACATGATTGGTACAGAGCACAGCAGATGATTATCTTCAAAAAGCTACAGATATTTAGGGAAAGTCGCCAAGCTTCACAGCATCACATATTTGTTTAGCACTGACTTACATATCCATTAAGAGCCTAGTAAAAGCAAAAAAAAAATAGCTTGTGAGGTTCCTATTTTCATTTATCACAAAGGTTTGTTTTCTTATGGCAAATGACTTGTCTCTAGAGAAAATACAATATTTTTAACAAAAAATCATAATAAACATATTAAAGTTGCCATATGGAGAATTTAAAATGTTTCAACTTAGGTAGATATAGACATTTTTTTCTGAAGAGCTGATAAAGGGTCCAAAATATGCATCATGTATCTTTACTAGACAAGAATATAAAGGCAACTTTCAGGTTTAGTCTCAAAATCTACTTACGTGCCTTTGTATGCATTTTTTAAAGAATTTAAGATAAAAATACTAATGGGATACATTAACTCTCTTCCCATTAGCTGTCTTTCTTTTAGTTGAGGCAATAGATAGATAATGCCACCAACATTTTAAGATTGTCCCTGTTAAGTATACACTGAATATTTAACATAATTGAAGGTGATAGCTTGGATGCTCTTGTTGGTAAAAGGGATATCATAGTGACTGAATGACCTGCATGATGTCTTCTCCATTTCCTTTCCCTCTGAGCTGCTCTTCTCCAAAAACCCAGACACAAGCACATGCCTCAGGGCACAGTTATTATTTCTTTGACTAGTGCAAGGTAGCTATATGGAAGATGTCAATCATACTTCTCAAACTCTAGGTGACGTCTCTTTCATAAAATTCAATTTCATAAGGATGGAAGATGGGATGACAGCCTCACTTACTGTGACTGCTAAAGGCCAATCAAGGGTTGAAATGAAAGGAGCTATGTTATCAAGATTGCTAACTTGTCCAACAGTTACAGCAGTGGCGGGTTATATCACAAATTCTAACTAGGAATACACGAGAATGCCATTTCAGTTGGCTGCAGGAACATTTTAGACTTTTGTAGTCAAGTGTTCTCTTCCTGGCACTGGCAAATACCATTCTCCTGTGTCTTTTAGAGTAGCTTTATTATTGAATTCACCAGAGTGAATTCCAGGGATGCTGTTCTGAAAAGGGATAGCCACATTATTTGTTTTCCTATGGACAGAGGTGAACATAGTGAGATGTGATATCCTCTGCCAGCATTAGTGTTCTCTCACCGCTTCTGTTACTGCATTATAGATAACTGGCCCATGTTAGAAATGATAAAATTTGTCAAAATACAAAATATATTTCATGCCTTATACTTGAAAATTCAAAGCACTAAGTGCTGATATATTTTAAACATTGTTCTCTGTGCACGCACACATTGTATGTACTACCATTAGTACATATAGAACGATTTCAGGCATTTTATCGGTATGTATTACTTAGTGAGTTCAGACAATGTAATGAATGAGGCAATGTTTTCTCCATTTTAAAAATAAGGAAGCAAGGTTGTGAGAATGGTTCAGAGGTACAACATGTGCTCAACATGCAAAGGGTTTAGGATTTATTATATATCACTGTAAACAAACAAACCAAGAAAATTAAAAAACAAAAAAATCTAGAGAGACTAACTTAAACTAGGTTATATGTCTACTAATTGGAAAAGATGATTTGTCTATAGTTCATGGTTTAGACTGCTTTGCTATTGCTTCCCAGATGTTGTAAAATATATATTCAAACATATCTCATATGAAAAAGATATATGTACTTGGAATAATTTTGTTACATTCATTTATAATGTGTGTGTTTGCTGAATTATACTTCATTTTAAGCATGATTTGTTTTAATTATTTATTGGTGCACTCATTCTAAGTTGATAGAGCAACACAAAATACTATTTGCTTTACCATGATGCATATTGCTACAATGTTATTTATAAAATAATATATTCAATGTTTTATAACATAATATAGAACATTGAAGTGATTGTGTATATTTTAATTCTTAGAGTCTTACCAACATAATCAATGCTGAAACAAATTTCAGAAAAAGAATTGTATCAGTCAGTATTCAGTTTTTTTTTTATTAATTAGATTTGTTCTTTGAGAATTTCACAAATATTTTTTCTTTGATTCCTTTCACACACAATGAATACAGACCATTCTTATAATTCTTTTCTACCTATCCTTCCTGCCTATAAATCACTTTTCATATTCATGTTTATTAGTTCTGACCCACTGAGTTTAACCAAGGCCATCAGTGTGACTATGGGTTTAGAGCTGTCTGTTGGAGTCAGAGGACTCGGGTGTAGGTATATAAATGAAGATAATAGCACCCCTTTACCAGAATCAATCAATATCTATTAGCTCAGTATAAGGAATAATGTCCCATGAACCATCACCCATCCATGTCAGACAAGATTCTTGAAATTATAAAGATGCCTTGGATATCTCAAAAGCGGTCATTTTGACCTATAGATACAGAATCATGATCTTCTCCATCCATTTTTCCTGTGCTTGACAATTTCCTAAGGATTCATTATCAGGATGTTGGAGAGTGCTGTTTTCAGAGCTCTGAAAAACACTTCTGAGCTTTTAATGTAGTTTACTGGCAAAGGTCCTGAAAGATAACATTTTTCATTGCCAAATTCAGCTTTAAAGAATGTTGGAATAGACTTATCTTTTTGAAATTCCCTTATGACTAAGTTGGTTTTTTTTTAATTCCTTGAGTTTGTTAATCACAGAAGAAAGATAAAGTTTGAAGAATATAATTAACTCTTTTCATTAAGTTGCTCATTTTCTTCGATTTTTACTTAATTTTGACTTACTTAATTTTTAGTTTAGTGTGTGTGTGTGTGTGTGTTGTATGTGTGATCACACTGTTGGAATCAGGTTAAGCTTTGTGTATCAAAGGTTAGATCCCATTGAGCCAGAGAAACAGACAACTGTGAGCCACCCGATGTGTGTGCTGTGAACAGAACTTGGGTAGTCTGGGAGATCAGAAAGCACTGAATCTTTCTTCACCTCTGAGCCATTTCTCCATTCTATGAATGGAGAGATGCTTTTAAAGGAAGATCATTAGGTGTATGATGTGTGAATATACAACTCATGTATATTCCATATTATCCACATTTATATCTATGTCCATTTAGGGCTGATGAATGATAACCATATACTTTGCTTCATATATCTTCTTCATGATGCCAAAGAGTGGTCAAGTATATTAGTTCTATACAATTATATCTCAACAATGATTTCACCTGTGTTCCAGATCAGTCCCGGGGTTAGAGGGAAAAAATAGTCAAATTGTAAAATGTTGATGAAAGATTCAGTTAAATATGTCTTATTTTTCAAATTCTTATAAAGCACTCTATACCAATTTACCTAATTAAAATTTAGAATCAAAATATGTGTGCACCCACATACATATAATATACGCAAACACATCTAGCATGTGAGCATGAGCATGTATAAAGACAAAGATCCTTCGGTAGTCAAGTTACAGTAATAAGCCAACATGTCCTAGCCAAATAAACCAAGCTTGACCTAACAACAGAGACCACTGAAAGAAGTTTGCAAATGTTATAAAGAATTACTTATTAATAAAACTCTTTGGAAAACTTCTTTGTAAGACAGATGGTTTTGTGTATGATGTGTCAGATTATGACTTGGCTTCAGAATAGTATGTTAAATTAAGTTATATTACATGAAATGATTTTTTTCACAGGCAAGCAATTAAGTGGACAAAACAAAATCTGTAATCAACTCCGAAATAATAACAGAATTCCCTACTCTTAAGGTTTTTTAATGTCAGAGGAATTATTTCGTTGTTGCTGTTTAGTTGATCTCTGATTTTCTAGTTGTCTTGATTGTGTTCATTTGCTTCACTGACCAACTCTTCATTTTTCACTCCAAAGGAAAAATTAATCCCAATTTCCAGACAGAGCTAAACATGGCCAAGTCCAATGTCATATAGCTGTGCAGTCACAGGTCACCAAGGTGTTATTGCCTGTGAGTTTCCCAGTCCTTTATGTTTCAAGGAGCTCAGACTAATTTCAGCTCCCTATGCAATCACAGTCCTGCAAAGGCATTCAGAACTCACACAAAATCAGTGAGTTATATACAGCCTGGTCAGTAGAGTACTACAATCTACCAATTATTTGCCCAGAAAAATCATCATGAGTCTTTTGATAAAAGGCAAAGAAAATTGCCTGAATTCCTTCCATTATCTTAACAAAATAACTTGTGAGTTTTAAGCTGTTTCAATGTAACTCTTCTAAGAGTTCAAAGTTCAAATTACTTTGAAATTGAGTGTATTTTATAATAATGACATATATGAGAGTCCAGATTGAGCTCATTTAAGCAAGTTCGTTATAAAATAGTATTGGAAATAAAGCATAAGAAAAAGTGATATTTATATTCTAATATAACTAAGATCAGGATAATTTAAAAATATGAAAGTGCTTTCTGAAGAAAGCATAAATATGAATTTAATTCAAAGTGGTGTTAATAATTTAACAAAGATAATAAAGCATATAAGATATATATGTTAATTTTATCATATATGAATAAAGTTATTTTAAAAAGAAGAAAACACAATGGTTCTAAAAGAATCCTAGAATGTCACATAATATATTTAGATAAAATTTTCTCCATGTCTACATATTTTTATCTATGCATATGTTTATATTTGTATAAATTGTGTGAGTGTGTGTGTGTGTGTGTGTGTGTTATCATATATTTTGGATGTGGACCTCTCCTATAAAATAGTGGTATATCTGTATAGAATTAAAATAAATAGAAAATAAAGTATGCAACCTAAAATATATAAATTATCATCGATTTGAGTCAGGACCAAAAGAAACTCAGGACAAATGGGTAACTTTGGTGCCTATTAGCACACCAAATGCCAACTGGCCTCCAAGCTCTCTCAGTATCACAAGTACCTGCCAGAGTCCATGCTGGCATCCTGGCTCCCATCAGCTCTACTGACCCCGCCCACTAATCTAAACTTCTCCACATCTTTAGCTTCCCTTTCCCCAGCTTCCTATTCTTACAGCATCCTGCCATTTTGGTCATGTGCTCTTTTTTGATCTCTTGTCTCTTGACTCTCTCTGGGCCCTGTCTCTTCTCTCTTTCTCTTTCTCTCGCTCTTCCTAGTTCAGTTTGCTGCTCATGTTTACTCTGCTACTTTGTCTCTCTGCTCTGGACTCTTCCAGATGCTTGTGGCTATACTATCCCCCAAATCTACAGTAAAAACCTCCTCAACCACACCTTGGGAAAGTCATGTCCTCACTTTATATTATTTGTGACTGCATTTTAAACATATTAAAAAGTGCACTAATACTTTTTTTGCTAGTTTCTATAGTCACCACATAAAGTCAAATGCTTATTGCTCTTTAATATAGCCAACACTAAATAAAACATATTTAAAACAGCAAGTGAAAATTTAAAAAAATATTTTAATGTTAATTACTTAAGAATTTGCCAAAAATATAAAAAAGAATGAAACCAGTGAAGCTACTACTATCCAGCAACTTTTCTCATTTATTTTGACTCATTCTGAATTATTCTGTTATGTCAGATTCTATACTCCCCCATGTAACAGAGATATAGTGGTTTTATAGAACCATTTCATCAGATATAAATGACTGTGTATACAAATGAAATATAGATGATCTCTGTATTAGATTTATTTTTAATTTAAATGTAACTTACCATTGACCATTATAGGTTGAACCAAGACTTGGAACTTTATGTGGCAAACACACAAACACAAAAAAGTATGTTTAATTACTATTCAAAACTTGACTATATTTATCAACTATGGATTATTATTTTGCACAGTGCCTGGGTAATGTCACAGTTTGACCTGATAGTCCTCTTTGATATGGTCCTAATTCAGGAGATGACATGGTGATAATATAGAATGGGGTGCTTCAGGTTTTATGTATTTCTCGAAATTTGGATGAATTTGCATTTTACCACTGCTATAATACACAATAACTTTTACTCTGAAACCTTGATATTTTCAGATATGCTCTGGTGAGTCTAACACATGAATTCTGCAACTTCAAGGAACAAGATAAAAGGGATGAGAAGGGTAGTTCAATACTATCCAGTAGATGATCTATTTGATTTAATTTACTGGCTTATTCTTGTAAAAGAAGACATGGTTTCAATATTTTGTTAATTATTTCTTAAAATTCCTAAATATCCATCTGATAGGCACTTTATACATGCCCTTTTAAATAGCTTTCATGCTAAGAAGTTAATGCTCAATCAGTATGAATCAGTGAAATAGCATAGATGGTTTCCAACTATAAATTTCATTTTGACCAAGTGATAATTTGACAAAGAGCAATACATATTAGAGACTCATGGGAACCTACACTTGTAAAGCTGAAGAAGAAGATGTTATAACATTATTGTCAACAGCTGAATAGACATCACAAGAAGGACAGCAGGATCTGTGAACAAGTTCCAAGGATGGCCTGTTGAATTATTGGTACAACAGGAGGCTAGGAGCTAACCATGTGGTATTTTTTCCTCTTGACAATATCTGCAGTTTTGTAGAACACAGTTTTGTTTCTGTAGAACCAGGAGCTGAATATTTTTTTGGGTCAGCTGGAGAAATACAAGATCAGGAAGATGAGAGGAAATAAAAACTGGAATCTTCCTGCTCTACTCATGCCCTACCTATCACGTAAACATGCTTCTGCTGTATGTATTCATTGAGGTCGGTGGTGATATACTGTGTAACCTAATAAAATTTGCCTGAAGATCAGAGAGACAAAGGAACAAGCCACAGTTACTTTCCCTATAGGGTTCCTCAGCCTGAAAAGCCTCAGCCGATAGGCTTCTAGCCAAAGGACCTTCCACAGCCAAAAAGGCTTTAGTTCCTGTCTCCTCAGGCCTTATATACCTTTCTCTGCCCACTATATCACTTCCTTCTTAGTGCTGGGATTAAAGGTGTGTGAATTCCCAAGCAAAGGCATGAGATCTCAAGTGCTGGGATTTAAGGCGTGTGATTCTCAAGTACTGGAATTAAAGGTGTGTGTCACCACTGCTTGGCTCTGTTTCTCTCCTAGACTGAGACAATCTCATGTAGTCCAGGGTGGCTTTGAACGCACAGAGATCCAGACAGATCTTTGCCTCCCGAGTGCTAGGATTAAAAGGTGTGTGCCACCACTGCCTGGCCTCTATGTTTAATCTAGTGGCTTCTTCTGTTCTCTGTTCTTCAGGCAAATTTTATTAGGGTACACAATATATCACCACAGAGATCAGTTCTCTGGTTCACGGTGTAATTCTTCAAAGGGCAAAACTGCAGCTCATAAATTAGGAAGTGTTTTAAGTGTTGAGTGAGTAGATGTAAGTTGAGTTGTAAAATTTAGAATTTCCCATCTCAAAATTCTTAAATTTGAAGCCCAATAAAAAGAGACTCTTACAGAAATAGAATTTAGTGGGTCTCAACTACATTAACATCTTTTCTATAATAGCTCAGAAATTAGTGGACTTTCACTTTCCCTTGTTGACATGCTGTCTGTTTTCATGAGGACAGCCAGAGTGAGGTTCTTAAGTGTAAAATGAGATCATGTTACCCTTCTTCTAAAAAATTCCCAGTGACATTCCATCCTAGAGCAAAAGAGAATCCCTAGAAACAGTCAGTGTCTCCTATCACACACCTCACAGTTCCATCTCTCTGTGGACCTTATCTGTGTTTCTATTTCTACCCCCTCAACTTCAGCCTCTCTGTTCTTAAGTCTTAAGCATCAGCAGCATTCCGCTGCTCATGCCTTTTCGCAGTTTCTGTCCCCTCCACCTGGAAAACTCTACCCATATACCTGTGGTACTTTCTCCATTATTTCAGTTGTTCAATACAAAGTACCATTTCATTTGATCATGGAAACTCGTCTGTTTGTGCATGCATCTGTTTGAAGCAAACTGAACCGTGGGTTCTTGGACAACCAAAGCACATTCTCTACCATTGTACTATAGCAACAGTCTCATTTAGACCTGCCTGGTACTCTAAACTTATGTTCCAAACTTTCAATGTCTTCTCCCATTTAGCCTTATCGCTGCTTTCTAATATACTAACATTTTGACCCTTTAGTTTAATGATTGCCTGTTTTCCTCACTAAAATGTAAATCTCATGAGGGTGAGGACTTTTCTCTTTGGCTTGCTAATGTATGTCCTAGAACAATGCTTGACACATCCTTGATGCTCAATGTGTGTGTGTGTGTGTGTGTGTGTGTGTGTGTGTGTGTGTGTGTGTGTAGAGATATGTGTGTGTATGTATGTATGTATTTATAATTAAAAGAGGACATGAATCTCACTTAATATGGTTTTAAATAATGAAAGTGGTAAATATGAGGAAAGGAATTTGCCTGGTACTATGATGATTTATAGCTGCTACTCCAACTCTAACTGGCTGTGTAATCATTACTAATAATTCGGTCCATTATCTTTACCAAATCATAATCAATGAGGACATTAATCATCCATCTGTTCTATCATACACTTTGTCAGAAAGCCGAAATTTCAGGGAATAGGCCTGCCTTGTACATAAAACGGCCCAACAATAGAGGATTTCTGTTTATGAGGTTGAACAGTAATGAATAAGAAGACAAATACTTGAAGAGCAAGTTTGATAGTTAGCACCCCATATGGCAACACTCCCTTAGGTCTCGGGAGCCAGCAGAGACATAGGTAGATGCCTCCTGCCTTAGGCTCGATTTTAATCAAATAGGTCCTCTTTCTGTCTCACAGCCTGAGACACTCCTGTTTTACCTCATGCTGAGTTGTTATTATGAACAGCAAAGGCAGCAAGAGTAGCAGTCACTGTGGTGATTAATTGCTGAACACTGATCCATCCCGGCAATCTCTTGATAGATCATGGATGGTGTCATATTTTGAGGTGCATACTTAAAGTTATTTTTGTAGCCGGGCAGTGGTGGCGCACGCCTTTAATTCCAGCACTCTGGAGGCAGAGGCAGGCAGATCTTTGTGAGTTCGAGGCCAGTCTGGTCTACAGATCGAGATCCGGGAAAGGTGCAAAGCTACACAGAGAAACCCTGTCTCGAAAAACAAACAAACAAAAAGTTATTTTTGTAATTTAATATTTCCCTCTTTAATACTCCTTTAGAGTTTTGAGGTAACTGGTACTTCATTCCTTGCTTCAGGGAGGAAGATAAAAGGGATGCAATCATAAACAGACAAGGAGTTAGTGAAAATTTTGTATTTTGAAACTAATAGCTCAGTTTTTATAAAAATGGGATTCATGAGGACCAGGTTCTTCCTTCACAAACACCCACGCAAAGCTCTGGAGGCCACCAACAACAAACACTAGAAGAGAAGAATCATCATCCAGGATGAGGGAGCACCCAGATGAGAGATGTATGTGTATGTCCTCATATCATAAGAGACCTCCTCACACCTTGTGATTTATGATGGAAATAAGAAAGATCAGGAGACAAAATGACTAAGCATTACTTCTGAGTATATGAAACTGCATTATGATGTATGCACCAGGGTATGAGGAAATGTGTGGATAGGTACGTTGAGTATCTCAGGGTTTCACTGTGTACCTTAGTGACTAATAGGAACTGGCAATCACCTCTCTATAGTGAAGACCTATAGCAACATCTATATTGACAAGGGCTTACAAATTACCCTGTGGAAGATTTTAAAAGCATGATTTGGGCCTGGGAAGATGGCTCAGGTGATAAAGTTCTTGCCTTGCCATGGTGTCACATGCTTGTAATCTCAGTATTGATAGGATAGAGACAGGTAGGCAGGTGAGTCTCTGAAGTTCACTGCATAGCCATCCTTCCTTGCCTATTTGGTGAGTCCCAGATGAGATGAGATGGAGAGAGAGAAAGAGAATGAGAGAGAGAGAGAGAGAGAGAGAGAGAGAGAGAGAGAGAGAGAGAAAACATAGAATGAAAAAAGGTACGTAATCCACTTAACTAAATGGTAAGTAGTATTTGAGTAGTATTTGTCTTAGTTAGGATGTTAGGATTTCTATTGCTTCCATGAAACATCATGGTCAAAAAGTAAGTTGGGGAGGAAAGGGTTTATTTGGCTTATACTTCCACATTGATGTTCATCACCAAAAGAAGTCAGGACAAGAACTCAAGCAGGGCAGGAACCTGGAGGCAGGAACTGATGCACAGGTCATGGATGGGTGCTGCTTACTGGCTTGCTTCCCCTGGCTTGCTCAGCCTGATTTCTTAAGAACTTAGGGCCACCAACCCAGGGATGGCACCACCCACAATGGGCTGAGCCCTCCCTATTGATCACTAATTGAGAATATGCATTACAGTTGGATTTCATGGAGGCGTTTTCTCAACTGAGGCGCCTTCCTCTCTGATGACTTTAGCTTGTGTCAAGTACAATACAGACAGTAAAATAACCATTGTTCTTATAATGGATTGATGTCACATAAATTCTTGGGACTCTGGTCAGACAGCAGAGATGGCATTACTCACCAAATGACTAAGGATAAATCTGCCACAGCCAAATGGAATGAAAGCTTAAAAAAGATGAAATTATTTTGTATAAAGTGAGAAATGTATCCCACATCCAACTAAAATTCATTTTGCTACATGTACACTATTTAATTTTCCATGTAATACAATCCTAGGTTGAGGGAACTGTCATTTTCCCCCAGTTTACAGTAGAGAAAATTAATGCCTTTTACTAATGAGAAAATGAATGCGTGTCTCCTCATTTTACACTAGAGAAAATAAGCCCCTAAAGGTCCGACTAGCTGAAAAATTACATTTTCATCTCATAATCATGAGGCTTCCAGTCTTGCCAATTTTTCACTATTAGATGCTACAGTTTCAAGTTATATCGTTGCTTACTTGATCCTACAATAAAGAACAGAGAAAATTAAAGCCTTTTGTAAAACCCTACCTCTAGCTGAATTATTTTCTTATTTACCATGGCTTGATTCAAAAAACAAAGCACCTTCCTTTTCATGACATAGTTGTATTTCCTTTTACCTGTGGCATGATGAAGAATGAACACCTCAAAGCTGTAAATACACAGAGTCCTAAGAGGGCAGGCACTAGACACTGCTGCCTGGATCCCAGCTTCAGGTTCACTGCTCAATAACTATATGATCCCAGCTAGTCTAATTCCTGTGTTTACATTTCAGGTTTTTCATCATTAAAAAGAATACTACAACAGCATTAATGCCATATTACTTCAAGAATTAAATTATTACACATTTGCTGCATGGGAAAATAGTGCAATATAATGAATGCTTTGAAAGCAAGGTGAAAATCTATAGTTTGAACTTCTCTCTAGTTATGGAAATGATAATAGACTTCATGTCTGTATAAATTTCATGTCCCAGTGTATGTCAAATGGGCTTCTATAAGTGATTCAGGGAAAATAGTGATTTCATTGACATTAGTAATGTATAATTTTGTATTGAACAAGTCTCCATTTTAAATTATATACCCCAATTTAAAGAGTTCAGAGAATACTGGGTGAATAAATTCCTTCTGGTTGAAGTGAGGGATCATTTTCATCCTTGAGCCCATAAGCACTTTAAGCAATTGAGGAATTTAATCTATAGATTACATTTTAAAACATAAGCTGGAACCTGGTCTCATTGGTCAGGAGCATTTCACAAAGAACATGAAAGCACAGCTAAGGCTTGAAGGCAAAGATTCATACACTTTGTGTGAGCCTGAGGCCAGTTGACCATAATAGCATAAGCCAGATGATCAAATCATTGGTTAAGTATTTATGGGCCATCTGCTTTCACCTGTGTTGATAATGGATGGAATCTTTTGGATGACTAATCAAATCAAGGTTATTCAAGTTGTTTCTCTGGAACACAATGGATGACACATCCTAAGACAAAGGTACTGGAGACGGCAGGAACAAGATTTGACTATTTCCACTTCTCAAGGAATATGGAGTTTTGATATGTTGCTTGTACTTTGTCTTCATCTAACACTTTACCAAGGAAACTAAGCTAATTAACATGGGTTTATCTCAGGGGGAAGGATATTGTGGAAATCTCAACATGAAGAATAAGCCAAGACTGTTCTTGTGTCCACACATAACTTGATGCTATTGCTTTCAATGTGTTAGGCATGTCGGTATCATCTCTGATCCCTTACAATATATACTATGACGTGGAATAGAATGTTACGTAGTACAGATGAAGAAATGGAAGGTCAGATTTCTTCCCCGTATTGCCTGTCTAAAACCAGATATTAAAACAGAGATTTGAAACCAAGGTTTTCCAAATACAAATGTTAAAGAAAAATACATATTGGCTATGGGCCTATTACACTGATGATTGAATGTTTTGTTCTTTCCATTTTCTAGTAACACTTCATTATTAGAGGAAAGCATTCAGAGTTGCCACTTTGAAGCTAATCCCTGGGCTACCTATCCATGCTCATTGGATGGCAATGCCATTTGGTTACATTTAAAACCAATCAGGCATGCTGCACATTCCACCAATGTGGGATTTGTAAATAATCAGTTAAAGTCCACGGAACTATCTCATTTTCCACCAAAATATCTGAGACAAAAAAAGTCACCCTTCATCAAAAACCAATGTTCTTTTCCTAAGATGAATTTGTGACCTTTACCTATGTGTAATGACCTATTGGATTTTTCCAGTGCCAACACTTCCCTACCTGCATAGCATTTTGTCCAATTATCTCTGAGCACAAGGGTTAAACACAGTTTTCTTTTCACCCACTTACTTTGCTGAAAATAGACTTCTTGTCAACACTCCAAGGGGTAATATCACTTGTAATTGGATATCTAAAATTGGCTTTCTATCCCATATCCATTAGTTCAATGCAAAGGAGTTTCCGAAAGATGTAGCTTGCTGTTTTATTCTTTTTTTTTCTTCTTTTTAGACTACTTATGTTTGGAAGAGCAGCAGTCTAAGTTAGAAAATGATGCTCACATAGTTCCCATTCGTATATAACAGGTGGCTAGAGTAGAAACAGAGCAGAGACTGTGAGACTAAATCAAACGGGGAAGAATGTGGTTTTGATACATTCATCTTATAACTGGTTCTGCCTCTGATGAAAGTTTCAACTATTGTGTGGGCAAATCAATAGAGATTCATATGGTTTGTTTATGCATCAATGAGCAACAAAAGAACTTTGAACACAGCTGAAGGACAGTGAAGGGCTTCCTCTTTTTCTCATTCAGCATCAATAACTAAGCACTCCTTCTTGTATTTTCTGTTTATAATAAATGCAATGCAAACCTTCCTTCTGAAGAACTATGAATGCGTTTGTGAAAATACAGAATCCTCTATATGATGAAGGTTCAAATGGTGACCCAGCAGCTGTGTATTTGATAAAATAGCAGCCCTAGAAAAATGGACACATTATCTCTGTAGAGTGAGAAGCAGTCAGCCTCTTGGCTTCCAATTCCCAGACTGACACCATTCAATCACATTTGAAGTCAAAGAAGCAAGGGCACTGAGATAGTTCAGTAGGCAGAGACACTTGGCTGCAGTCCTGAGGACCTGAGTTCAACCTCAGATCTCCCAAGGTGACAGGAGAGAACCTACTCCTGAAAGATGTCCTCAGGCCTCTGCTAATATGAGCATGTGCCTGAGCACGCACACAAACTCATAAACAAAATAAAAGACACACTAAATAAAATAATTTTAGAAATCAAAATTAGACAAGCACTCTATTCTTACCAGTTTGTGGAAGTTTCACAAACCCTTATATATGAACACATAAAGAGTTCACCATTTCCCAAATATACAAAGTGTGAAATGGTTGTCATAAATACAACTGTTCATACTGTGCCCAGATGAGGCCAACTACATTACAGCAGCATGCCTTCTTGCATTTTATCACAGCACTAAAATATTCAATTCCTTCCCTTGAAAAAGCACTGTTATGGGCATTATAAAGAAATGAGCCACAATGAGCTCTGAGCAATTATCACCCTAGAGGGAAACGCACTGATGCCATTGAACGGGAATAGCTGTTTAGACAACCAGACCCTAGTACTTTGTGATCAGAGCCAATGGGCCTAATTCATCACCTGGCCTTGATTTTAGGAGAATTCCATTCAGTGTGAGGACTAAGGCACAGTCAGGGGACTTAAGGAGAAAGCCTATTAAGCACATAAAAAGCTGCCTATAAATAGAGGTGACTACATTAGAGTAACAATTAGCTGTTCATGAGGAGATGAGGCATATGTTAGGTTAGACTGTTGTTGTGTAATGCTTTTTCACTGTGCTGTGGCCATTAAGGCGTCCCCCTATCTATTTTTAATGTTTCTAGTATTTCAATATTAGATTTCTAAGTGTTTCGGTGTTTAAGGTTAAGAATGGGGAAGCAGTGCTTAGAGGGAATTGCCATCACATTTTAGTGTCTTTTAATGATGAAGTAATGTAACAAGACTTTTAAGTCCTTCATGCAGTACTTCTTCATATGCACAATTCATTGAGAAGGGTTACACTGCGCCGTCTTTGTCCCATCCTCTCAACTCTTAAAAAATTCTCATTGCTTTTGCTTTTACACTCTAACAATGAAATAAAATCCAACACAGGAGAAATGGAAGAGATACAAATCAATATCCGTAGAACTGCCATGCTTTCTAGTCCCTTAAAATACGAATAAAGCAATTCACCATTTCCTCCAGGCAATCTTCTTAGAAAACAAAGCACAATATTTGGCAGATGTTTGTCTCCTAGGAATGCCCTCCACCGTCAGCTATATATAACCAAACAACTGTGAGAATTTGCAAGATTGGGAAAATTACTTCAATTGAAGTAGAACACTTAATAAAGGAACTGCTGTACACAAGCCACAAGCATTACAGGGAAGATTATACAAGAAGAAAAGATGGTTTCTGAGGCATGCGATTAGTTATCAACACACGTTAGGAGAAAAACAGTTAGGTTATATTCTTTCAATAGCATCCACAGTTCACCTGAGAATCTTGTAATAGCTATTTATAGAGCTGGGGAAGACTGAATTTAATTTTAGAGGTAAAAAACAGGAATGATTTGGACACACAGACACACTACATACAAACTCATCCCAAGAAATAGATTACTGTTGGATTAGGGAGAAGTTAAGAAGACTCCACATAACCACAATGACCCTGAATGTCTGGTATTGAAGCTCTAATGTCATCGTCTGTTCTAAGCACGCAAACTCGTGTTCATTTTATTTTTTCAGTATGTTCACTTGGAGAAAAGCTCATATAAAAATTGCTTCTTTTGCAAAAGCTAAAAAATAATTTTTTTTACAATATTATAATAGAATGTGGAGTTAGCAAACTTTCAGGATACAAAAGTAAATGTTATTCATAGTTATCAACAACAAGCTTGCAAAATGTGAAATTTTAATAATCACACATTTTCCATTATGCTGACTTTATCATTCACCTTGAAATAAATTCAAGAAAACATATGCAGGTCTTTCACTCTGAAAAACATGAATCTGATACGTATGATTAATATAAATTATTGTAGGAAGCAGACCATATTCATGAAATGCAAAAATAAACACATTGTATAAGAAATATAAACTGTATAAGATCTCCTGGGTAAACTGGGAGCATGTGGGGAGGGGGCAGGGGATAAGGGATGAGAACATGAAGGAAAAGTGGAGTTGGAGGAAGGAAAGAGATATCTTAATAGTGAGGGCCATTATGGAGTTAGGGAGAAACCTGGTGCTAGGGAAATTTCCAGGAATCCACAAGGATGACCCTAGTTGAGACTCCAAGCAATAGTGGAGAGGGTGCCTGATCTGGCCTTCCCCTGAAGTCAGATTGATGGCTACCCTAATTGTCATAATAGAACCTTCATCCAGTAACTGATGGAAGCAGATGCAGAGATCCACAGCTAAGCACTGGGCCAAGCTCCTGGAGTTCAATCGAAGAGAGGGAGGAGGGATTATATGAGCAAGGGAGGTCAAGATCATGATGGGGAAACCCACAGAGACAGCTGACTCCAGCTAGTGGGAGCTCACAGACTCTGGACTGACAGCTGGGGAACCTGCATGGGACCTAACTAGGCCTTCTGGATGTGGACAGCAGTTGTACGGCTTAGGCAGTGGTTGGGGCCCCTGGCAGTGGGACCAGGATTTATCCCTAGTGCATAAACCGGCTTTTTGGAGCCCATGCCCTATGGAGGAATACGTTGCTCAGCCTTGACTTGGTCCTGCCTCAAATTGATATGCCAGACTTTGTTGACTCCCCATGGGAACAGTGGATGGAGGGGGAACTGTGCTTGGTATGTAAAATGAAAAAAAGAAACTTTTAAATAAAAAAAAATCATTTCTTCAAAAAAATAAACTCTCCCCAAATTAACTTTTAAGTCAATGTAAAACCAATCAAAATGTTTGAAAGTCATTTTTCATTTCTTTGTTATCCTACACATCCTCAGAAGCTACTACTTAATTCCAGGAAGGAAGGCCAATATATGTGCTTTCATAAATCTATTTAACTTGTTGGCATTGTTCTAAGTGCTATACAAATATGAACCTACTTGGTGCTTGAAACAGAGAATTAGAATTAGTACATTAGTACTTTTGATTTAGAGATGAAGACATTATAGAAGAAGCTAAGTAGTTGACTTAAAATCACAAATGGGAGTGAGCTAAACCCAGAGAAGGCTTCAAACCATTACTCCACAATGAAGAGAAGCAAGCAGGCCTTCTTGAATCTGACATAGCATAAATTTGGAACGTACTAGTCTTCTTGTTTTCTGTTGTATATAATTATGAAATACATACCAAGTCCTATTGATATATATACATATATACATACATACATACACACATATATATATAGTGTGTGTGTGTGTGTGTGTGTGTGAAGATTGAGAAAGAAGAATGGAACCAGTAGGTCAGAAGTTTTATCATACCTAACACACATTTTAATTTTATTGTCTCATCTTCTAGCTTTAGGAAGAATGAACCTGAAATCTTTGTTAATTATTTCATTTTCTATCTCTCCCATTTTAGCACTCATCTTTGCACCAATAGCCATATTTGAGTAAGCTGTTATTGTTGTAACATGGTTTAAGAGTCTGTGATTTATTAGTTCTTTAAAATGTGCTTTTGGTGTCTGTTATGTGATGCATTTAATTGTAACTATTTTCGCTGACAAATATGGCTTTCATGATCAGTTCTGTTGTTAATGGATTTCTGGGATGCTTCCAGTTTGAGGTGCATAATTGTATGACTGTATATTACGCATGTGCACAGATGCTATTACAAATATTACTGTTCTCTTGGTGTGAAGAAACACCATAACAAAAGGTTTTTTTAATAAAAGAAAGCATTTAATTGACAATGAGGATTAGTCATCACAACTCCAATCCTGTCAACCTCTTGCCTAAACGCATCACTTTAAATCATTATACCCCACCCCTTCCCAATAAATACTTTTGTACCATCATGCAAAATACATTTAGATAATGTCCAAAAGTCCACATGGTCCCAAAACTGTTTATAATTCAAAAGTCTCTTCTGACCCAGGCCAAACTCATGACTCTGAGCCTTATAAAAATCCATATAAAATGGAACAAAGTATACACTCTTATGTCAAAAAGGAGGACCAGGGCATGATTATAAATAATTACACCAAACATAAACCAAAATCTCAAGCTCCATGTCTGGCATTAGAGATTTAAAATGTAACCAATCCGGCAACAAAACATCAGGGTAACCCCCATGGACCAGTTCTGCTCCCTGCAACACACATCGCCTCTAGTTTAGGATGGCTTCACTCTATGCCTACAACTTTCCTTTGTCAATGTCTCATGGTCATGGAATATCCAAGGTTTTAAATAAAACTTAGATTTTCACTTTGATAATTTTATTGGATGGCTTCCCAAGGCCTCCTTTCAGGTAAATTGACCTGGGCACACATTGGCTGGTCCTAGAGGAAGCCTTACGTTTGCATCATTTATGCTAAACTGTAAACTCAAAGATGTGACCTGAACCTTTTGTACCACGATTACTGTAACTTCTGTGTGCCTCGGAAGATGACCCTGGGGTAATATTTCACTGTGAAAATGTGATGCCATTCTTGATTTAGATTCCTTCTTTTCAAACATAATTGTATTTTTATAACTTACAGCCTTTGATGGGAGTGTACTTTCCTTCAGTGAACATTTCCTATTTGAATAGTACAGAGCTGGAAATTTTGATTAAATGGATCTAATCTTTTTTTTTAAAAAAATAATAATTGTAGGACCAATGCAGATACATTCTCTGTACTCTGACTACAACTTTAAACTTCATATTCTTTTCTTTACCAAATGCTATGTTTTTTCGTAACTTTTTGCTGTGTCAGTGTAGATCTGAATACGAACAATGAACAGAGGCATGCTATAGCCCGAATGATATGCTGTCTTGAAAGTCTTTCAGCCAAACAAATTAGTCCATTAGTTTTCGATTTAGCCTCACTTATATTCTCAGCACATAGAAGTAATGGAACCAAGTTCTTTGCCAGAATAAAGCATGAGTCGTCTATAGCCCAGTTCCTGATAAACTCCTTGTTTCCCTTTGGAACCTGATAAGCCAGCCTTCAGTGTTCACATTTCTTGTGGTATTCTTGTCTTTCAAATTCTCTGCAGGATGACCTCTTAAGGTTTGCTTGTAATCATGCTAAAGCTTTCCTACCCCAAAGTTCCAAACATGTATGCATTCTACAGCAATCCTGTTCCAAAGAGCTAAGAACTCTGGTCAGGTTTATCATAGCAACAATCCCATTCTTGTACCAATTATCTGAATTAGCAACTTTTGTCATTACTGTGAATAAAACACGTGAAAAGGGCCACTTAAGGAAGGTGGGGATTACTCTGGCTTAGAGTTTGAGGGTACACTAAGGAATTCTTGTCAGCAAGGTTGTAAAGCAGCTGGTTACATAACTTTAACTGTCAGTAAGCAGGGAAAGACTAATGAAGATTCAGAGCTACCATTCTCTTGTTTAGTCAGAGCAGGGTACCACCAGGTCAGTTTCAGAGAGTGCTTTTCTCCCTCATTAAACCTTTCTGGAAACACTCTCTTTGGACAACTCCCAGGTAGGTTTCTATGACAAGTCTATGTTTTGTCCAGTTGACAATGAAAGTTTACCATTATACTAACCCTCACACGCACTTCTGCCCTTCCATACTTCTATCATAAAATTAAACAGCAAGAGAAACATCAGCTGATGTCTCTCCTTAATCATGGCTGTCCTGACTTTATGAGGCAAGCAAATACTTCAGTTCACCAATAATTACCTACTCTCTGCTATTTACATTCTAGCCATGAAATGAACTAAGAATAATATTTCACTTATTGCTATCTTTAATGTTTTAAAAATATTTTCATCAAAATCTTATGCTACGTTCTGCTTTAAAACTGTGAACCCAATTTGCTGCAATTATTTAACTATTTTTATCTTTATTCAATCTGCTTAACTCACAATTTCCATGTGTGGATATGTGTGTGTCTGTGTGAGAGGTACTGGCTACTCTCGAAGCACAGTTACAGCTTGCTTTTAGTCAACCAACATGACGAGGGATCAAACTCAGGTTGTCTGCATGAGGAGAACATGCTCTCAACTGAGAAACAACATCTCCAGCTCCACTATTATGTTTCTAACCTTGGTCATTACATCTCATTTGTTTTTCTATTCAATTCTTTTTCAGTCTGCTTGACTATTTTTTTTTTATAGTGTGACATCCCTTGTTAAGATAGATGCTGATATTTTGTATTTACTTATTTTTAACATCTAATATGTGTCTCTCTCAGGTATATGGCTTCCTTTTCTAGGTGTTTTCTATAAGCTGCTATGTTACATTGAACTGCATAAAAGGAAATTCACTGATATGATGGTGAAGTTGAATCTCTATAGAGAGATTTGTGTGTTTTTATTTAGCTTGTTGCTAGGGAATGACAAACCTAGCATCACTCTAAATTCTCACCTCAGTTCACACCAGTGACCTCCGGCATCACCCACGGTCTGTTAATTACAAAGGGATATAAAGGTTTGTATGTTTATGAATTCTCAGCACAAGGTTTATTGTTTGGAATTCCCAAAGTCCATGCTGTGTTATCTCAGCACCAGGGTGAGCTGAGGCATGTTTTCATCCTGACTTCCTCTGTGTGGCAAGTGTTTTTTTTCTTTCAGTCACTCACTTTTATGTAGGAAGGCTGTTCTTTTTTGAGAGCCAGGTTTTTATTGATGTCTCACATTAGATACCCTGCATTTGTCCAGGTCTAGGTTTTAACTTCTGTTCTCTGTGCCTTGGGCAGCCTTTCAGCTAGAAACTGCGTCTTGAGAGCTCAGCATATAACCAAGATGAAAGCTGGTATGCATGCTCACTCAATTCCTATATCACTACTTCCATTTTTCATTTTATTTTGGTGCTCTTTGAATTTATAGTGTTGGTGGGAGTAGCTGCTACATGCACATTTGGTCAGCAGTGCATTTAAATATAATTTTAAAGAAATCCTTAAAAGTATCACAGTATTTTATTGATTGCTAATTCATCATATTCCTGAAAATGGAAGGCTGGCTTAATCTTCTTACTGGGAGAATCGAGAACATGAAGAAAAATGCATTAAATGTTCAGTGATCAATACAATGAGATTCATATGGCTAAATTCCTAAAACTCACCCTCAAAAGAACCCATGCTCCCCCCAGCTGCTTCCATTCTTACCATCAAGGCTATCCTTTGATTCTTTGTAATGACCATGGTTTCTCAGCATCCATTTACTTTGAAAGAAGAAAATGATCTTTGATGTCAGGAAACCTTACACACTGGTACTGCCATTCAGTGTCAGAACACACTTTTCTCAGGTTAGCCTAGAGTGTTTGTAGAAGATTAGTAGCCACATAAGTGTTCAAAAGTTATAAGTCATTAGTGAGAGTCTTCAAAACACTTCAAGAATTATTGAAATCTCTTTGACCATTTTCCAGGATTGAGTCTCTGAGTTTGTATTTCATTTTATCTTAGTACATTTATTTATCTCCCTGCGTGTTAGTCTTACTTTGTTTTTAAACCTCTGCATATCAAATACAATGCTCATCAGGGGTTGTTATGCTCTGACGTTATATAATATCTAGCATGGGCCAGTGTCTATGATTCTGCCCTTTCCCTGTGCTGTGAAAATATACAGATAGCCAGTGTCTATGATTCAGTTCTTTCCCTGTCCTGTGTAAGCATACAGAGAGCAGTAAATGGACTCAGTCTATCAGTCTACCTCTAGATGTAGATTACGAGTACTCTGGACAAGAGACATTTCTTGACATCATATCAAGTCGTTGTAAACCAGGAGTTCAATGTGCTTCTTAGTGCCCAGTGACAATACACTGGCATATGTAAAATACCGTCTTTAACTTATCAACCTACTGGGGGATTATATCTACAAATATGCTATTATCAACTGCTTAAGGTACTTTATATCGTAAAAGATAAAAGTACATACCAGTTAAGGGATTTGAGATGTTTGAAGCATAAAGATATGCTTTAAAGGGGACTCTTACAAATAAATGCTGGAAGACTATTAAGTGTGAGTAGTTAACATATTTGAATTATAACTATGTCAGCCTTGTACTTGGTAGAAGGACAGGGAAAGGAAGACATACAATAAGGCTGATTAACCTCAAGAACACATTCATGTACAGCAGTCTCTTTAAGTCACCTTTGCTCAAATATCAAACCTCATATTTAAATGTAAGGGCAATTTGAAAACATTTAACCATTTTCTGATCACCTCTGTTTCTTTTTATACTTTTTTTTCTGTTCCTTCTTTCCTTTCCTTTGCTCCATCTCTCCCTTCTTCCTTCTCCTCCTTCTTTATTCTCTTTCTCTCTCTCTCTGATGGAGACAGTGATTGTTCATAGGGCCTTTGTACATGCTTCACAAACACTCTACTATATGCTCACCCTTCTTGATATCTCCATCTTATAGATGAAGCAACAGGCAATTCTAAACTTGTAAGTAACACATATATTTGAGCAACAAAACTGTGTGGAAATATCTTATTGGAATCATTAAGTGTTCAAATAATCAATTTGTACTCTGAAGCAATTACCCCTCCATTTTTCTGGTCTTTGCTCATGAGAAATTCATCACTATAAAGAAAATAAAAGACTAATATTTTAGAAAAAGTGAATAATAAAAGAATAATTTTCAGTACTGTTCTATACATTATTTCAATGCCTTAAAATTCTTTAATCTGCTGGGCGGTGGTGGCGCACGCCTTTAATCCCAGCACTCGGGAGGCAGAGGCAGGCGGATCTCTGTGAGTTCGAGGCCAGCCTGGGTTACCAAGTGAGTTCCAGGAAAGGCACAAAGCTACACAGAGAAACCCTGTCTCGAAAAACCAAAAAAAAAAATTCTTTAATCCACCTGAAAGTATTAATTAATTTAGCACAACCATAAGTATTGTAAGGCTTTAAGTTTGTCTGTAGTATAGCAATTCAAAGCTGATGTGGTAATATTCAAATGACTAAATACATATAAAGTATATTTACACAAGATTTCTATTTACATGTAATTTAAACCACAGAGAAAAAGGGAATAAACATTGCCATCACCCAAGTGTAAACTTTACATGATACAACTTAGCCGTACTGTTGAATACAGGAAAAACAGAAGCCCCTTAAGGACACTTGTGTACTGAGCTTAACATCCCTGCCTTCACACATGAGCAGCTGTTATAACTGTAACTACACATCTTCCTAGAGACTTCTCTCTTGACAAGAGCATATCCTCAACTGTACACTGCAGAGATTTGAAACTTGCCAATTCACATTATTCTCCTTTAATGGAACTAACCTAAATGTTTAAATTTATGAGGTTGAATGGAAGTAAAAGAATTAAGTACCAAAATACCATTTTAGCTTCAGTAGCATGCCACGGCTTTGCATCTTTTGGGTTTCCCTCACATCAAGGGCACTTTTATACAATGTCTAAGCAGACAGACCCATACACAGAAACCTGAATGTCTGCCTGGATTCAAAGAAATAATCAGAGGAGTGGAGAGAAATATACAACATCTTGAGGGTGGATAAACATTTTACTTATTTTATATACTACTGTGTTGTAAAGTTGTCACATCCCAATTTCTAGAACATCTGAACATGTTATCTTGCATCATAAAAGCAATTAGCAAAAATCATTAATACCAAATAACCTGGGGAGAAGTTATTTGGAATTATGATTGGACTCAATCTAATCACATAGTTCCTTAAAAGTAGAGACCCCTGTGCAGCTGTGTCCCATAGAGATGGGAGCAGGAGACAAATACAACCCTTCATTCCCAGACTCTGAAATGTGGGAGCTGCTTGTGATAATTTGCTAAAGTCCTCTGGAGATGAAAGAGGTAAAGAACTTTATTCCATAAGTCTTAGAAAAGAATTTAGTTTTGCTAGCACCCAGACTTCAGAACACAGAGATCTATTAGGTCATCTGACCTTAGGAACTGCACTTTATATTTTTTAGTTTAAACATTATATTTGTGTTTCATTTTTATAGTGGAAATAGAAAATTAGTGCTATGTCTGTCCTCACAGCAAACTATTGACAATAGGAAACCCATGGATTACTATCTCTTATTGCTGAAATAACTAGGGACCAAATATATGACATAATTGTGGAAAATTTAACTTGTTAATAGATGATGCGGCGAGAAGAAAATGAACTGGCACTAAAACCAGATCCATGACTGGCCTGTGCTCCCACCGTGGGTCTGCTAACATGCTTGGGCTACTTCCAAAACTTCAGGGCATAATGCTATTGAGGTAGTGAGTCTACAAAATAGAGATGTGTAAATAAGTGAGCTGTGAGAATCAGAATACGGTGTCTTTGGTAAACAATGAAGGATGGCCCTTTTAACAAAAATCTGCAAAAATCAAACATGTGTAATAAAATGGACAATCTCGTGGCAGCACAGAGGATTGCAGTAGCAACAGGCTAAGAAACACTAAAGCAATTAGGATCTTATTTCATTAGATCTGGTGAAGTGCAATGAAAACTGAAACTCCAGCGAAAACAGAGAAAAAAATTAGGCTTTTTGGTAGAAGGAAAAAAAAAGCAAGGAAAGAAGGAACAAGGGAGGAAGGAAAGACAGACATTAGAGAAGAGTGCTGTGTGTAGGTTTCAGGAGAGATGGCATTTCACAATTTCAGACTTCTACCTGCTCTCTGTGAGCATTTCTTAGGTACTCCCATAAGTAGCTTATGCATATTTCATTTGCAGTTAATATTCATTATACATCGTGCTCTTTACAAGAAATTATTTCCTATTACTCAGACTTATTAATAACAAATACAGAACATAGTTATATCTTGTACAAGTAATATTTGTGTGTGGATGTGTTCCTGTGTGCATGTGTGCACATGCTTGAGGAGGCCAGAGGTCAGTGTCAGGTATGTTTTTTGACCTCTTCCTTCCTTATGTTTTGAGACTGGGTCTCTTAGTTAACCTGTCAATCACTGATTTGACTAGAATGGCTGACCAGAAAGTTTCAGATGTCTTCCTGTCTCTGCCTCCTCAGCACTGGGAGAATAGGCATGTGCTTACGTACTGCTTCTATCTTCCCAGTTTTCCTCATGAGTATTCTTAATATTCTCATTTCCATATTTTATCCTATGTGCATAGAAAGGCCTGAGGTAAATATTCCAGGTGTCAAGGTGTAGCATTTGTACCTAGCTACTGAGAAAATGCTTCGCCTCTCATTTCAGAGGAAGTCAATTTTATTTTTCAGAATATTAGTTACTGAAGTCATCATAAAGGTATTTTGTATTTGGTTCAAAATAGCAATTATGGGTAAGTCTCCGTCTCGAACCTGGAGAAGAATCTGATTCGCCTTTCCCTCAGGAAAGGGAAGTATTCTGGTCATATGAAGAAGCTAATATGCAAGACCTAGAGCTAAAGAGAGAATTCATTCAGACACGCTACTCCTGTGGATTCTAAATTCTGCTCTAAATCAAATCAGTATGATAAAATTATAGAATTGCTGTAAATTGCCAAATTTTATTTCTCCCACAGTAATATTCTTTAAATACTCACTAAGCTGCTTAGTGTCTTTTGAATTAAAGAACTTTTACAACACACTGAAGTAATAAAATGTGATGTGGAAGAGCTAAAGCAATAAACTATATGGATTAAATGTCTCTCAAAATAGTCTTGAATTTGAAAGCTGAGAAGAACATACTTAGGTGGAAAATTAACACAGGAAAATGTCATGAGAATGACCAAGAGCAAATGGCTTGAGATCTGTTCCCAAACTAAAAATTTACCAGCTCATCTGCCTCTAAATAATACAGCAAGGAAGCAGAACTTTAATTAAAATGTACTTTGAGAATAAAATGAACATTCAGAAGGAATAGATATGGAGATGTTGTGTTGTGGATTAAAAACACTAATAAAACACCTAATTAAATGAAAATAAACTCATGATATCCATGAAAAGCTCAGAAACCAATGAAAATTATCTTCTACCAATGAATGCATGGTTTCCTGTTTGTACCTTATCCATCAAAGTTGCAAAATTATGTCACTAATAATTAGATATACTGTAAAACACCAAGTAATTGGCAGAAAACAAAAAGACAGGATTCCCAATCTTTCCTCATTTAGAGTTTTGTGTTTGAAGGGCATCCTGGTGAATTGTTAGCACCGTCCTGACTTATTTGGGGTTAATGGTAGTAGTGGTTGATGTTATGAACATCAAAGAAATATAATAATAGCTCCTGTTGAAAAATATGATGGTAGTCTTTTGTTTGAACTGAGCTGTTTTCAATTATAGAGTATGTCTTGTATTGGAAAAGGTAGAAAGTAATGGTTATTTAGTTGAGCCTTCTCAAAAATATTAATCTAGAGACCTCTAGAGAAAATAAAAATAAACAACATCTCTAGAAATTAAATAGAAAAATTGTTTTCAATATAAATAACAAAATTCTGACTCTCAAAAAAAGACATAATATTTTGAGAAATTATATTTGGAGATAGATCTTAGCATATTATTGTACTGTATCCTGTCTATGAATTAACTTTGGTACTTTTGAATAATATCCATTTCAGTTAAGAAATACAATCAAACCAGAATTGCTGAAACCTCCAACTTATTAATCTAGGATTCCAATCTTTGTAACTGTAGGTCGGAATGAATTCATATATGCTGAGAGTTGGTTGGTGGATTCATATAGTAATTCATAGACACTTACATTTTAAGAGACAATAATAATTTTTCTGAAGTCATGCGCTAACAACTTTGATGCTTTCAAGAGCCATGTGGTTGACAATCCCAAAACAGGAACATAGAATTCTGTCAAGTTGCTCCAATTTGCTACAGCTTCCTTGATCAAGTATCAGAGCATAACCATGCCATTCCAAAACTACTCTACTAAATTCTGTCA
>CABHPQ010151362.1:0-11664 GCA_902168405.1 Peromyscus aztecus
TCTCATCACAGTTGGTCACAAAGAGGCTGTGGTTATGGGAGATACACACACAGTTGTTTGGTCATCTCTCAGTGTCTCCTGAGGAGTGATTCAAGGACCCCCGTGGACATCAAATGTTCCTTTCTATATAAATTTCTATATAAATTGTCTGAGTATAAACTACACAGCTACCGTTGTGGGCTTTCAGCCACCGCTTACCATACCCAAAACAGCTTGAGCTCTAGGCAGACTGTTGTTTATATTGTTTAGAGAATGGTCACAAGAAAAAGGAACCTGTACCCATTCAGAACAGTGTGCGCGCGCGCGCGCGCGCGCGCGCGCGCGCGTGTGTGTGTGTGTGTGTGTGTGTGTGTGTGTGTGTGTGTGTGTGTGTGGTGTGTGTGTAGTTTTGAGAAAGAGTTTCATGTAGCTCAACTTGCCTCAAACTCACTATGAAGCCAGCTGAGGATGTCATTGAATTCCTTATGTTTTTTGCCTCCTGAGTGCTGAGATTACAAGCATACACCACCAGAATTAGCTTCAGGTGTGCACACGTGTAACTGAAGGCCAGGCATTGTGGTGCACACCTTTAGTCCTAGCATTCAGGAGCAGCAGCAGGCAGACTTCTTTGAGTTTGAGGTCAGCCTGGTCTACATAGTGAGTTCTTGGCCAGCCAGAGCTCGATTACAAGCAAACAAACAAATTTTTGATCTGCAGTATGTTGAATCCATCAGTATTTCCCATGCTTATGGAGGGCAGGTGATATTTGCTGCTCCATCCTGAAAAAAAGAGACATTTTTGTCTATAATTGGCATTCACATTGACAGTTGATCAGTGTATAATTTATAGATAAATATACACATATTAGAGGTATGTCCTCACAATGTTTTGATTGGTGGGTCATGATTATAAAATGTGGAGGTCACTGATCTTCCCTCCCATCCTGTCAGCTTTAGCATCCTTGAAAAGGGACCAGCTGAAGGATAACAAGACATCTGCCCCCCACCCATCGCCCATCTTCCTGCTTGCTTTGCCTGATTCTTCCCAGCTGTCAGGATTTGAGCCCAGTACTCATCTGGTTTAAGAAGTCCACACACTTATCATTTGAGCGAAGAAATGGCTCAAGAAAGTAGGACAAAGGTTCTTTGAACTTTTATGAGTGGCTGTTACTGTTTAAATGAGGCTGGTGTGTTTGTGTCATTTGGTAAGGAAGTATGGCTTAGGGGCATAGATCACAGAGTGGCTGAGATTGTTAAGACTGTAGCACCACAAGGAGACGCCCACATGGAAGAGACTGGCCCGGTTATCCTCCCCTCAGAAGGGGAGCCAGTTGATGGTCCCCAGGTGTGGCCATCTCCAGTTAAAACTCTGGCCTAGCCCAGGCAGTGGCCTCCTCCCTTGGCTTCCCTCAGCACAGGTGAGTGATACTGATGGGTTAAGAGCGCTTTTTTATCCGATGAGAAGCAAATCAGAAACCTCTACTTTAGATGCTATTCCGAGAGTTTCAGGTTCACCGCTCACTTATTCCTCAGGACTTTCATGTCAATATGATGATATATAATGCTCAGGGGTTTTAGTCTAGGCAGTGTTCTAATATCAAGGGAAGAAAATAATGTAAATCAATTCCAGTGGTTTAAAGTAACTCCACCTTGTCCATTGCTTATTTTACCAGAGCCTCATCTTTCCCAGGACTTACACGTTTTTTTCTTATAACATGTCCTACCTGGAAAAAATGAGTACACAGGTGCTCCCTATGTGGAAACATCAGCAACACAGGTCACTCAAGTGTCATATGAACACACACACACACACACACACACACACACACACACACACGAGGTAAATTCTTCAGAGAGAGAAAATGCAAAAGAAGCAACACTCATCATAGATTCACAGAGTTGGTTTTCCAGATTTGCTGAAAGATTGTTTTTAAGCATCTCAAGTGAAGCAATTCGCAGATGTGTCAAACCTGTAAAATACTAAAAACAAGCAAACCAAGGGGAAAATAAAAATAGTGTCTATAAAGTGTCCCCATCAACAGCACTGCGAGACAGAGACAGGGAGATAAATTGCTGTGCTTCGGAGGAAATGAAAATCTAAACAACCCTCCGCCTAGAACTGTAGCTACATCCAACTATTTACAAAGATGAGTACGGAAAGAAGACACTTTGACTAGTGATAAATCTTCCCTGAAAGAACTACCACAGGACGTTCTTGGTGGAGGACATTAAGTCTAGAATGCCGGAAAAAGGAACAATGATGATCTCAGGATCCGTACAACGTCCAATCCACTTTTCTCACATTCCCCGCTCTGTCTTCACACTTAAGAGTGGTGTCTTAGTTACTGTTCTGGGGCTGAGAGGAGACGCCGTAGCCAAGGCAACTTACGGGAGGAAGCGGTTCATGGGAGGTTCGATTACAGTTTCAGAGGGTTGGTTAGTCCGTTATCATCATGGCGGTGGGGAGCACAGTGGCATGCAGTCGTGGCACGGTGCTGGAGAAGCAGCTGAGAGCTTTGCATGCACAGGCAGCAGGCAGGGGTGGGGGGAGACTGGTGTGGAATTTTGAAACCTCAAAGCCCACTCCACGGTGACACGCCTCCTCCTAAACATGGGGGGGGGGCATTTTCATTCAAACCACAAGTAGCATCCCTCCTCCTGATCCTTCTTTTTCTTCTTCTGCGACAAAGTCTCATGAAATAGACCTATTGGCCTGGAACTCATGGTGCAGACTAGCCTGGCCTCACAGACATCTGCCTGCCTCTGTCTCCCAAGTACTGAACTATGTGCTACCATGCTGACTTGCATGCCTTTATCTTAAGAGTGATGTTCTTTTCGGTATCTTTTTTTTTTTTTTTTCTCCAAGTGCTGGGTGTTAAACCCAGGACTTCATACACACCAGGCAGGTACCCCCGCCACTGAGCTGCTTCCCTAGTCAAGATATCTTGTTCTTTTGTCTGGGTTCACGCCTAGTCCTTTCTTGGCCAACTTGAGCTCCTCCACTCACTGCAAGCCTGAGACACTCACATTCCCTCCCCAGACGAGCCTCAGTCCCAAGGCATCCCGTGGGAGAGGAAAAGGAACGTTCTAAAGTCTCTTGGGCACCAGATTCCAGGTCTGATCCATGACCACTATGATGAGCTGATCTTGTCCTGTCTTGTTTTCACTGGACCCGTGGACATACAGGTCATAAGCGAGGAGTTTGAGGATAGATAATAGAATCGCCAGGCCATACACTCTAAAATAATAATCAGTGCACAGAACTAGAACCGAGTGTTTAATGTGATGCCCACAGACCTGGCAGACAGCTATGTACAGATTTTACATTTTCATATGTGTCTGACTCACACTTTCTCCAACACCTGTGCCCATAGAGTACTCAGGCCCCAACCCTGAACTTTCTCTGCATTAACAAATTCATTAACAAATGAAGTGGTGCTTGGGGCTGGTAGTTTCAACTCAACAGCCAAGTTTTCCAAACACAGAGCCACGTAAATCCAGGCAACCAGGCAACATTGAAATTCACAACTTGGGCTGCTGAATCTGAAGCATGTTTGCGAATGGTCTGATGTCATGTGTGCCTCGGATGTCCCATGAATACAAATGGCCTCATTTGGGGTCAGAGGAACAGGGAGGAAGAAATCGAAGAAAGATCTCCGAAACAAACCTTGAATTCGGATGAGTATAATGGAGCGTAAGCCCATTTCGAGTCTATCAGCATTCCTTTGATGATTACAAATGAGTTCCCCTTTCCCCAGCAATGTGGGGAGTAATCTGGGTAAAATAACCCTTTTTGTCTGCCAAGGCCCGTGTGCTGCTCCCCCCGTGACAGTTGTCAGAGTAGTGTTTCAGAGTCTGAGGGTCGCTCACCAGGCCACCGAGCCATCTCTTTACTTAGAAAACGTTTCATGTTTGGCCACTTCTAAACTTCTCAGGCTGGAAACCATAAATCATTATACTGTCTCAAGGAACAAGAGACCTGTCACTGAGTCCCCCACCGCCCCCCCTTCCTCGCCTGTTGGACAGAAGACAGGTGGAAATGAGAATGAATGATCTTATCTAGAAAGCCAATTTGTACAGCCACTGAGGGATCTACTTTAAGAAATGCAGGCGATGTGGCAGCCCCTTCCCATGAGGAAAAAAAAAGAAAAAAAAACCCCTGCAAGTTCAGGCTTCTTTTGGTCTCTTTGGTTGTGAAACACCAGGGATGGTCAGTGGCAACACTGCTTTCTGTGTTTCTGAGGCTTAGATAACTAAACACTCTTCCAAAGCATATGATCAAAATGACCCGTGGGTGGGTCAGACTGGAGGTGGAAGCCCCGTCCTCAGCCTGGGAAGGAGGAGCGATGCTGCAGGCCCTCTGATCTTGTTTCTCTGGTCTGTCTTACCTCTTCCACTTCCAGGGTGGAGGTCAGAGGTCCTCCTGTTCTGATTCCGTCTTTTACCTGACTCAGAGCCCCACAGCTGTCTGCCTCTTTGAGGTGGTTTAAATACGAAACGTCACTGGGCGGTGGTGGCGCATACCTTTAATCCCAGCCCTCAAGAAGCAGAGGCAGGTGGATCTCTGTGAGTTCCAGGCTAGCCTGGTCTACAGATTGAGTTCCAGGACAGGCTCTAAAGTTACACAGAGAAACCCTGTCTCGAAAAACACCCCCAAAAAAGAATTAAAGAAATGTCTTCCCTGGATTCACGTATTTGAGTGCTTGATTCCAGTTGGTGGTGCTGTTTTGGGAGGTTTAGGAAGTGTGGCCTTGCTAGAGGAAGGGTGTCACTGGGGGCGGACTTTGAGAGTTTATAACCTTACCTCACTTCTAGTTCCTGCTCTGCTTCGTGTTTGTGGTTGAAGAGGAGATCCCTCAGCTTCATGTTTTTGCCGACATGCATGCCTCCCTGCCATAACGGACTCTTACCCCCCCCCCCACACACACACACACAACCATAAGCCAAAATAAACTGTTTCTTCCATCAGTTGCGTTTGGTCATAGAGTTTTACCACAGCAACAGAAAGTAACTAATACAGCCCTTAAAAGCATAAACCAATCCCGTGAGGCTGAAGGGCCCTCGTCTAGGGCCTCTGTGTTTCTGTGTTCTCACAGAAGCTTGTTTGAGATCGTCAGCATTCACGGAGTACCTCAAGGTCACAGTCAGTGTCTTCCTACCCAGGGAAAGTGTGACTCCCTCGAAGGGTTAATGAAAACCAGAATGATTTTGCATCTGAGTAATGTTTGGCAATGCCTGGATTTATTCTTTTGAGGGGTGCTAGTGGAGCTGAGTCTGGCCACCTGAGGATGCTGCTAAGCCTCTTCCCACGCCCAAGGCTGCTGCGGTGATGAGGAGTCGCCTTTGCTGAGGCAGAGAAAGCTGGAGAAGCCTGGTAGAGTTAACCCTGTCTTGTTCACACTCTGTTAGAACTTGAAGAAATTAAAACACTTCATTCTTTTCACATTATTATTTTTCTCTGTGTGTGAACCCATGTGTGCGCTATGCATGGGAAGGTCAGAGAACAGTGGTCAGAGGACAGTCTGGGGGACTGCGATCTTTCTACCGTGTAGGTCCTGGGGATTGAACTCAAGTTGTCAGACTTGGTTGCAGGTGCCTTGGTCCGCTAAGCCACTTTGCCAGCCCTTAAAACACCAAGAGTTTCAAGATGCTGACAGCTCATGTCCTGAAGCCCAGCTTGCCTTCTCAGACAGGGGACTCTCCAGTTCCTCAAAACTGGGGGGATGACAATCCCTCTGTTAAGGTGCTTCTCCACTCTGCCCAGGCGGGTTTTACCCAGTCCTCCCCACCCACTTCCTTTCCTCTAAGGGACTAGCTTGTGTCTTTGGACCCTTTTCCCTCCTTATTTCGAGCTCGGCCATTCGCTACCAGCGGGTGCCAGCTACAATGTTGCGCTGGAGGGATGTCCTGGCTTGAAGTCTCTGCTTGCTCGAAGCATGAGCAAGGATGAGTTTGCAGCACGCCTCAGTTATCTTGGAATCTCAGGCACGCAGGGTTCAATGTGATCCGAATCTTAAAAGGTAAGAGGGAGAGGAAGTCATACAGACCGTGCGGAGATCTGCTTTGCCCTGGCATCTCCTTGCGGGCTTCCTTTCCCTTCCCTGCTGTCATCCCTCCTGTCCCTCTGCCCACAGCCACGCCCACCTCCGCACACCCACGGGCAGACAGCCCCTGGCACTCACACACAAACACGTTGCTTTTAAGCAGCCGTGTCTTCCCTGTGCTGCGTGTCACACACTTACTAGGACACATGTGGAGCTCATGTGGCCTGGAGCTAAGTGACACTGTGAGCCCACCCTGAGGAGAGGTGAGCCCACCACCACCACCACCTCCCACCCAGAGGCTGCAAGACCTCAGGGTGGTTCCCACCTTCCGGCCAGGCTCACTCCTCTCACCTCATTTATAGACAAGTCACAACGCTACTCAGAATGTTTCCTTCTCTCTGACACAGAAAATCTACTATTGTTTCCAAGAGAGCGAGTAGGGGCGCTGGCAGGAACGGGTGTGCAGTATTTGAACAGCTTCGTGACTCAGTCCATCTGAATTTCCAAGCATTTTAAGAGCTTTGTCCAAAAAGAGGGGAAAAAAAAAGGTCTATTGTACGGTTCTTGGCACTGAAGAAAATAGTGAGCCTGTCAGAACTCTGTTTCAGATGTGATTTTCAAGTGGGTGATGTAGGAATGCTGTCTCACGGCGAGGGCTTTGCTCTTTTTCTGATTCCTGTTCATTCAGGGGCCCTGGAACTCAAGCTTTCAGAAGCAACTCTTGTTGACATTGAGACATCTTTTCCTGTGATTCCCTCTTAATAAAAAAGGCATCCTGTCCTTAGGCAAAGATCAGGGTGTCTTTTAGATGAGTGTGGCTCACTGAATAGAAAGAAAAACACCCTTGAGTATGTATCCAATATCTATTTCATGTATTATATAAAGTGTAGTCCCTTCTTAGCAACCTTCCTCAGACCCCAAACTCCGAGGGCACTCACGTTCCTTCTGTAATGTGCCACGGGCTTTGTGTGTGACGTGCACACCTCCTTCCATGTGTGTACACACCCGCCCACTTATTTCTAGACAACTTAACAGCATATGGTACAACGGAATGCTGTGCACAAAGCTGATTCACTGTATTATTTGGGAGCTAAGGACAAGAAGATGAGTCTGTAATATTCAGTACAGACACTGTTTTCCCCCAAGTGTTTCGATGCACGGTAGGATGAACTCATGGGCGTGGGATCCATGGTTACAGAGGCTGGCTGTATACATTTTCAGAGCTGGGTCTTGCACAACTTTACTTCTTTTTTCTCCCTTCAATGCTGTTCAAGAAGGTAGAGAGCTTACTGAGCTTCCCCGACACCTCACATATTCGGTGTTCACTTCTGGGTATAGATGTCATAAAAATGAGCAAGGAAAATTGAGTGTTAAACCTACTTTTCCGCCGGGTGGTGGTGGTGCATGCCTTTAATCCCAGCACTCAGGAGGCAGAGGCAGACAGATCTCTGTGAGTTCGAGGCCAGCCTGGTCTACAAAGTGAGTTTCAGGAAAGGCACAAAGCTACAGAGAGAAACCCTGTCTCGAAAAACCATAAAAACAAAACAAACAAACAAACAAAATACTACTCTTCCTTTCTCTGCTTCCCTGGATTTGAACAGTGAATGGTGATTTTTTTTAACATACACACATTTTATGAGTACATATGTGGCCTTCCCCTGTTCTGTCTTTTCCTGTTATTAACTGTTATGTACAAAGAATGGAACATTACACTCAACCTCTGGGTCCCTCTGAACCATGATGAACTGGTGCCACTCTGGCTGGGGAACCTTGTCAACAATGTGACCAACAATCTATCCTCCTGATAGGAGTGACTGTCTACTCATTTGAGTTCCCTGTCTAGTGCCACACATCCCTAGCAAAACAACTTGGATGTCCTTCTTTCTGGCTTCCAGAAAGTTCCTTATAGCTCTGAAGAAGGTTTTTGTTTTGTTTCTACAATAAGAAATATAACATGGTGTCATATGGAGAACCCATGCTACAACAAGGATTACTCTGGACTGATTCTCATATAAAATAAGACCCTGGACAAGATGAGTTTCTGGAAACAGACACATACAACCCTCCTAGCCCAGGTCATTTGCTGCGAGACAGGCTTGACCAAAAGAAACATCTCAGAACATTACTCCCATGTGAGCAGATAAAATGAGTGAGAAACTTGTATCTGTATGAGATGTTCATACAGTAGTGCTCTACACAGCCTTCCCTGGAACCTTGTGGAACGTTCTGGAATGTGACTTGTTACTGATAAAAGCCTACTCTGTGCCATTTGCCTTCACTGCCCACGTATTTTCTCTCTGTGAGAAGGTAAATTATTAGGTAGGGCTTAGGCAGACTGAGGTACTAATTGAGAGCTTTACTTTAAAGAATGTTAAGTGTTTGCGACTCGGTCTCACAGACTGGGATAAAATTGCAGTGCTGGGAGGTAGGTTGCACATTAGTATAATTATCATTATTCTTCTTCTTCAGGCAAGTGGTGAGACATGAGTACGGTCTGACACTCTCTGCACTTCGGTGGACTGGGAGCAGGAGTGACTTTGCTACGGTTAGGGAGGCCTGAGAACCACAGGGGAATTCCACAGAACAGTCAAAGCCCGGGCTTATTTCACCACCAACTCAATCCTTTATTAAACCTGGACCTTGATAAAATTAACACCAAGGAAATCACACGTTAGAATGGGGCTGGCCAACAGAGATACAATACAACCTGAATATGGAAAATTAAATATCGTAACGGCCACTTTAGGGAAAGCAAGGAAGGGAGGTGAAGTGACCATCCACAGTAAACGTCACTTAACTTGGTGTACGTCAGACAGCATCATCTCAGCACGAATCGTGTCCCTGCTCATACAGTGTGCCTGTTCGTGGGGCACATACGTGGGGGTCAGAGGGAGACCTCCATGGTGGTCCTTGCCTTCCACAAGGGTCTCTCTAGCTGTTTGTGGCTCTGCACACCAGGCTAGTTGGCCCAGGAGCCTCCAGGATTTCTCCTGTTTCTCTACTATAGGACTTCACACCACAGGACTGCTGGGATTACAGGCGTGCACTACCACTCTGGCTTTTACAGGGCTCCTGGGGATGCAAACTCTGGTTTGCATACCACTCCAGCGTTGAGCCATCTCCCAGGCCCCAGTTCTCATGTCTCTTTAGTCTCATTTTAAATGAGAATAGTCTTATTTTTCATGGCCCTGGCATTCACCACCATCCCCTAGAGTCCCATGTGCCGACAGCTGTTAAATCACCTGTCACCCTGAAGGGAACAGTGTTTGATCAGGGTTGGGAACAGATGTCTTGTAGGGCCAAGAAGCATCATCAGTCGTTCTCACTCTGATGAACTGATTCTCACTTGGACTAGAACAGTCTTGATTTGGAATAGGCAAGCATTAAAAAAGACAAGACATGAAGAAAGTTCCAGAACCTGGAACTTTGGGCTAGGGAAGAGGGGGGAAAGGAGTCAGCCTTTGAGACTCTGTGGCTCCACTGAGCACTGTGCTGTACCCGAAGAATTCACTGCTTACTTTAATGACTTTATTACTTAACTTAGTCATTATGCATGTGTGCATATGTGGCCGCCAGGGTCAACTCTGAGCACTGTTCCTCAAGAGATGGTCACCCTGTTTTTTGAGACAATTTCTTTCATTGGGACCTGGGGCTTGCCAATTTAGTTTTAGGATGTCTGGTCACGGAGCCTTCTGCCTCTGCCTCCCCAATGCTGGATGGAATTGCACCACACGCCACCTGACTGGCTTCTCCCCCAGTATTTCTGTAGGTTCTGGAAAACAAACTCAGGTCCTCATGCTTGACTGGCAAGCCCTCTATCACCAACCAGCCCCTCGTGGCTCACTTTGAAGATCTTCAGTCTCCCACCAGAACACAGCAGCTCCCTCTGTCTAAGCTTTGGCTTACCTTACAGCCCTACCCACCCTACCCTCTGGGAATGATGGCTTCCAGTTTAGCCCCAGCGAAGATTTCTGTTAAGGTGATGTCCAGCTGGGCATGTCTGGCAAATCAACTTGTTACCACCTAGTGCTCAGCCCCAGGTCAAATGCAAGTTCATGGTTTCCAAGAGCTCTTGGACTTGCAAAGAAGATCACCCCCACAGTTTAAACTGACTGTGATTAGTAACTGATCAAACTTGGTTTTCCTTCTCTCTGTGTAGAGCCATGGGTTGGCACATTCTGCACACTTGGCATCTCAGGCCTCCTGCTGGCCCCTGAGAGGCAGTGGAGGAGGACGGGCTGTGAGCTGTTTCCTTCTCTGCACGCTGCTGTTGACATGTCTGCCTGTGGTTGTCTTTAGCCGCTTATCGGAATGTGTTATTCCTCTTTCCTTGTTCCCTCTTCATACTTCACCTGTTTACTTTCACCTGGGGCTCAAGTGCTGCTGGGAAAACATTGGTTGTTGTGGAGATTGTGACCACAACAGATTCAGACTCCTGGCCTCCGGCTGTCCTTTGCCTGGCTCTCCCACATACCTGTGAAGAAAGCAACTGAGCAGTGGGGTTAACAACAGCAAAGACGAACCTTTCCACAGAGCTGAGGCAGGCAGGGCGGCTGTTAGGCATTGAATTGTGTCTCTAGAAAGAGCCGTGCACTCACTCCTAAGCCCCAGGACTGCAGAAGGCGGCCTTATTTGGAGATGGAGCCTTGACGAAGGTGATCAAGTGAGAATGAGGTCATTGGGTGGGCCTTCCTCCATGACTGATGCCCTCACACAAGGGAAACTTGGACACACACACACACACACACACACACACACACACACGCATGCACATGGGGAAGATGCCACGGAAGATTGGAATTATATTACCATGAACCAAGAACCTTCCAGAAGGTGGAAGAGTGACCCAGAACTGACCCTGCCCTACAGCCTTCAAAAGAAGCATGGCCCCAAAACACTGTTTTGGACTTCCGGTCTTTAGAAGGAAGAGAGAATTGGTTCCTAATGTTCCAAGCCACCCTGTTTCTGGTTCCTATTTGCAGCAGCTGGGGGGAATCTCATACTTCAGAGGTCTGAGCACTTCACATACAGATCTCCGTGACCCACGGAGACACACGCTGTTGTCTTTATTTGAAAACTGACATCCGTGGTGCGAAGCTTGAAAGGTTGATCTGAGGTCGCATGAGCTAGTGAAGCCACATTCTGTCAGATCAGTGATTCCCCCTTACCTGCCTCTGCTGCCCCCTTATTGCTTCACATCTCTCCTGTCACCCCGTCCCCTGCACTTTTCTTTACTGGAGCCTTCTTTGTTGTCCTATCTCCTACACGTTTGCCTTCCTAAGGGTCCCCACCCAAGTCCTCATAGTCGCTATTCCCCATGGCTCAGCCATCACGCACATACGGGTGACTTGTTAGCCCCCTACCTCATCATCCGTCTCAGAGCTTGTGACCTTGGCCCTCATGGAACGTCCTACAGGCTCAGCCAAGGCAGGGAAGAATCGCAACGCTTGGTCCTTGTGCACAGGCTTTCCCAAGCGAACGATATCACCGGCTTAAACCAGTAGCCGTCCTGCCGAAAGTCTTCTCTCTCTCTCTCTTGTGCCCGGCTCCCCACAATCCCCTCCTGGTTCTAGGGCTAAATTGACATCTTTACACTCAAGATCAGCTGTGTAATTTGTAGGACACAGTGCAAAACTAAAATG
>CABHPQ010151364.1:0-39940 GCA_902168405.1 Peromyscus aztecus
ATTCAGCAGGACATTTCAACTTACAAGCATAAGTAAAGACATTCAAAATAAGACTCCTAGTAGCCAGAATTGGACTAAGAAATGAGAGCTCATGAAAATAAAAACTTCTGAAAGAAAAAGAGGACTATGAATTCAGTGAAAAAAGTAGCCCACAGAATGAGAGGAATCTTTTTGAGTCATTGATCTGACAGGGAAATATTGCTTAGAATAGTCAAAGAACTAAAAAGAAATTAAACATGAAGAAATAAAATGTTCAATTAAATGGCCTATGGAAATGAACAGGATATCCTCAAAAGAAGTAACAAAAATGACTAAATAACACTTTTTTAAAAAGTACTCAAAGTCCTTAGCTTATAGGGAAATGCACATTAGAATTGCTTTGAGATTTCATTTTATGATATATCAGAATGGCTGCCATCGTCTATAAAAGGAGAGCAAATGTGAATGTGAATGTATCAAAAGGGGAACTTACTAAGTGGTACTAGTGGGACCATCTTCATTGGATATCAGTCTAGTAGTTTTTCAAACAACTAGAAATAGTTTTTCCACATGATCCAGTAGTACTATTTCTAGGCACATACCCAAAAGATTTGATACCCTATTATAGAAACACATTCAAATCCATTTTTACTGCTGTTCTACTTAAAATAGCTAGGAAATAGCTAAATGTCCACCAACAGATGAATGGATGCAAAAAATATGGTGCTTGGAATAAGTTATAAAGAAAACTAAGTTATAAAATTTGTAACTCATTAAATGGAACTAGAAAAAATATGCTAAGTGAGGTTATTCAGTCCCCAAAAGATAACACCTTATGTTCTTTCACAGATGAAGTTTCTTCAAATATTTTAGTTTTTGTGCTTAACTTGGAACAAAAGTGAAAGCTGTTAAACTAGACAAGAGGCCTTTGATAGGTTTTGAGGAAGATTTGTATTACAGGTAAAATGAAATGAGAGTCCCAAACAACTGGTGGTGGAAAGATTTAGGAATGGTGGTTCAAGTCTAAGATAAATCTGGGTCAGGGGAGGGAAGAAAAGCAAACCCAAATTGTGTATGAAAATTCACATGGATGCCCACTCTCTCACAATCCAATCAAAAACTGATGGAGAGATAATGGAATACATGTTTAGTAAAAAATGAGGCAGAAATATTGCTGTCAAAGGACTGTGGGGTATGTGGGTGGAGGTATGGAAAGTATTAAGGGTAATGGATAGATTGACAAAAAAGAATAACCAAGACAGAAAATCATTTGTTTTTGAGGATTTGGCATTCATAAGATTGCCATGCTCCAGTGGACTACCCGTCACCTATGGAACACAGTAAAAACTGGATTTAATGGGTTGTGTATAAAAAAGATATAAATTAAGCAACATATTCGTAAATATGGAGGGAACTGTTGGAGAAAATAGGAGAATATAAAATCTCATTTTATAGATGTATCAAATTCTTACTATAAAGATTATTTTAGATTAAAATGCCAAATTTAAAAAGGATCAAAAGTCATAAAATACAACATGAAACTGTTTGGAAAATACTTCAAGGCATAAACCAGCTCTGTGCAGCAAAGAAAGAGTTAACTGAGTGCACTGGAAGATTACAGATGGGAGAAAATATCATTATGAACACCTCTACCAGAAGATCAATTTCTACAACATATCAAAAATGAAAAGTATACGGAACAGAATACTAAGCAATAACAAACAAATAACCAATAATCGATAAATGAGTTAATAAAACAGTTCACAAGAAAAGAAATGCAAATGGTAAGTAAGCATATGAAAAAAAAATGTTTAGCAGCACTCCCCATCAGAGAAGGCAAGTTAAAACTACATTGACAGTCCTTTTAGTCAGTAAGGAACAAATGCTGTGAGAAATGCAGACAAAAGACAACATTGTTGAATTCTGGTAGAAATACAATCAGTCCAACCTCTATAGAAATCAGTGCAGAAATTTCTCAAAAAAAAAAAAAATCTAAGAATAGCTCTGCTTCGTGAGAACCAGATATACCACACCTATACATTTATCCATTTAACTCCAAGTTAGCATATAGATACTTACATACTGGTGATTCTTTTATCTCCTTTTTTTTTTGTCTTTTTTACTAAGAAATTTTTTTTATTCATTTTACATACCAACCAGTGATCCCCCTCTCATCCCTCCTCCTGCTCCACCCCTCAACCTTCCACACCAGTGATTCTACAACACATCTCACAACAGCTAAGTTAAGAACCAACCAACCTGAGTGTCCTTCAACAGATGGATGTACACAGAAGTATGATATTATGGTGTTTTTTTTCTGGAAAATAAATGCAACTGGAGACTGTCATATTAAGAAAATGAAGCTAATCTCAGCAAGACAACTATTGTATATTTTCTCTCGTTCATTGAAAGTTGAAATGAAATTATCCAAGGGAGTAAAGTGTATTAAGATGTGAGAGAAAGAACCAGGAAGAAAGAGTAGAGGATATATAAGGTGAGATATATTCAAAATGAATATATATATGTTACTTTTTATAAAATAAATAAGAACTGTATGTGAGATTAAGAACACTTCTGTTTTCTAATACATTGACAGGTACATCTTTGGTTTATTCATATTCTAATGAATGATTATTTCAAATATTTAAAGAATTAGTCAATTAAAGATTTGCTTTTTTTACCCCAATAAAATTACCAAAATTACACATTTCTGTATATGTGTAATTGAAATATAATTTATTCTATCTCACAAATTCATGACTGACTAATGACCTTGAATTTGTAAAATTGTATGTCTGGCCTTGTTATCAGGGTTATAATATATCCCTCAGGCAATTATGAATCACATTTATCTTGTTAGTATTGAAAGGACTTGGCTTCCCCGCACTGGGCAGCAGCTGAACCTGTGTGTACTTCATGTGGCTTCTTCATGTGGATCTCCCACAGCTCCTTGAACTCAGCCTTCCATATGCACACTCGAGTTCTCAGCAGTTGCTGAAATTCTCATTTTTATTCTATTTCCCTACAGTTGCTGTGCCCTTTCTCACTCATGCTTATGGTTACTTTTAACTCGTCCATAAGTGAATTTTGTTTCAGAAACCTGTGATTTTCATTTTATGCATAACATGAAAGTATTTGTCATGTGAGTGAATTTATCTGCCCTATCTTCATGCTTCAGTACTTTAAAACTTATTTTTACTTTCAGTTTCTTTTGATTGCTACTGCCTCCTCATTTTGACTCCAGAACATTTAGTTTTCATGTAATTATTTTTCAGTAGATTGAGTCATATTTTTACTGCTTCACTAAATGTCCCCAAATTTATTTTTACAGTTATTGTTATGTTGTATTATATAAATCTTGGGTTATTCTTATTCTTTTACAAAATGGTAGATTTCACTCAGACAAAGGATGGAGATGACCTTGACGATTTAGCAGCTCATGGAGATTTACCGTCCTTTGTCTGTGTTCTGATCCTGTACACTATACTTCTCATGTGGTGACTTTTCTAAAGTGTCATTCTCAAGGGTTCCCAGGAAAAGCTACTTGTTTTCAATTAGTAACTGATGGATCTTTGTACTGTCTATACAGGAAAAAAGTTGTCTAAATATTGACCAAGAATGGGTTTCAGCTCCTTTATAACCTTATGGTCTTGACCTACCCATTCCCAATTTGAAACTCTACATACCAGTGGTTCTCAACCTTCCTAAAGCTGCAACACTTTAATACAGTTCCTGATGTTGTGATGACCCTCAACTATAAATGTATTTGTGTTGCTACTTCATAGTTGTAATTTTGCTGCTGTTATGAATTGTAATATAAATTTCTGATATGCAGGATATTGATATGCTGCCTTTATGAAAGGATTTTTCAACTATCATAGGGATTGCAACCCACATGTTGAGAAACACTACTATATACACACAAAAGAGAAATCATATATAGTTTTAGGATTAGTCATGTATTAGAGTCTTCTTATACACTAAAGTTACAACCATTCTGTAATCATGAACTTTGATCTCTGATTTCTCTACCTTGTGAGACTATGAACTTCTGCCTAGAGGCATGATCTGTGTGTAGATTGCAGTCACATTTGGAAAGTCAGTTAGACCTAGTCATAATCCAAAGGAGTACATGACAGAGTCAAGTGTCCTCTATCTTCAGTTCGATTCTTACACTTTGAAGTATCTTCCCAAAGTTATTATTATTGGCAATTGTATTTATCTGTATTTACCATTACTAACACAAATAGTAAAGCTCTGCTAATTGTATGTATTTATTTCACATATATTATAGATTCTAGAAAGACTTCACTGAATATAGAAAAAAACATTATTAAATCCATAACAATAAAATATATTATAATATTTCTTAAATGTTTACAGCAATGTATAAAGCATGTTATATTCTTATGATGACTATCTATATTGTCTATTGTGATGAATACATTCCTGGAAAATTATATATCATCGAGTGTGTCTTGAACACACTTTCAGAAATGATTGGCCAGTGTATCAGTGAACCAAGGAAGAAAACCCACCTTGAATATGGGTATGAATATCCAACAGGATTGGATAGAGTGAATAGAAAAGTCTTCTTTCTTCCTCCTCCTCCTCTTTCTCATTTTCTTCTTCCTCTTCTTCTTCTCATCCTCTTCCCCCCCCTTCTTTTTCCTTTTTTTTTTTTTTTTTGACAGCATCTCCCTATGTAGTCCTGGTTGATCTTGCTATGTAGACCACCCTGGCCTTGAACTTACAGAAACACAGAAATTCTCCTTTTCTTCCTCAGTGCTGTCCTTAAATGTCTGCACCATCATGACAAGCCAGAATTATCTGTCTTGAATGTATGTGTACCTTGCTCCTCCTACTGTCAGCAGACACAAATTTCAGATTCTTCAACCTTTAAATGCTATTCCGCTGGGGGTACCAAAATGCAAGTGGTGTCATTGGTTTTTCTTTATATGAGACTTCTTAGACTGAGCAGCTACTATTTCCCCAGTACCTTAGTCTGCAGAAGATGATGCTGGGAGACTCCAGCCTCTAATAGTGCAAGCTTGTTTAATAAATTACCTCTTGTAATATTCTGGTGGCTCTCTCGCTAGAGAATGCAAATATACTTTGCTTTTAATTTGTATTTCTTTGGCAACTAGCCTATTTGAATCTGTTTTTGTATGCTTGCCAAATGTTCTGATTTGCTCTTACATCTTTTAAATTAGTATTTTTTCTTTTTTAAATAAAGAATATACTTTTCTTATCAATTTATGAGATATCTTTTACATAATGAAACTAAAATTTTAGCAATAGAAACTTTTGATTAATGTAAATTTTCAACTTTCTATATAAAATTATGTTTTAAGTTAAAACAGTATTGCAAAAGGAGTATAAACTAAGACCACTTTAGTAAGGGAAATATATAAATGTAAATGAGCAACTGATAATTACATGATGCCTACACTGTGCTACATAATGTCTAATAATTTTAAATACGTTTACATTTTATTGTCAACTTTTTTGTAAAATAATTACTGTTATTCCATATTAATAAAATATAAATAGCTCACACATGCAAGAGGCAGCTCAAAATCTAATCAGAAAGTATTGGCTTACTTCCATAATATAATTTCCACTATTATACTTGTGAACTGGCCAATTGCTACTGTAGTTTGGAAGACTGATGATTGCTTTTCTCCCCCGGTAGTATTTGTAGGACCTTCCAGTACTACGAAATCTTGGCAGTTAGATGAAGTTTCTAAGTGAGGACTAGCTTTATTTATTCATACTTAGGACTCAAGTATGCAGTGCTTTTGGCAATGGGATATTACTCCCATGTTCTGGGAGGGAACAAGAAGCAATGACAATACCCTATAACATTCGGTGGTCTATATAGCCCCGACTAATAACTTCACAAGATGTAACCCAATCACGGCACTGAGTCTTTGTATTTGCTAACATATCTTGTCTAGTAAGCACATTGCTCCTTTGTTATGGGTGACTCCACTTAAACTCTTATATATATGCATGCATTTTAAGTGGCTTCTGTAGCAGTAGTTTTTCATATGAATTTCCAAAGTATTTAGTTGCTCCTTGTTGTCCCCTTTCTACCCTGTTCTCCCATTTCATATTTAACCATTCTCCTCCAGTTTTACTCTTTCACCTTTATATCAATGTATCATATCTCCTCTCCCTTGAAGACCAGCCCCAACGATCTTCCTAACTACTTTCTGGACCCCTATGGCATTTCTAAATGAAATACACAAATGTACACATTTAAATCAAACATGAGCACATGATAGACATCATTTGACATTTGACTCTCTGGATCAGAATTGCCTCATTCTAGATTATTATTTACAGTTCCATCAAATTTTCTGCTATTTATTATTTTTCTTTTTTTAATAGCTAAATATGTCCAATATTATAAAATGTAACTCATTGTCTTTATTCATTCATCAAGCTGATAGACATCCATGCTGTTACTATTTCCTGGCTAGTGTGAGAAGATATGTTCAGCTATGAACATGAATCAGCCATTCTTCCTGTAGTAGGATATAGTTCTTTAGGTATATGTCTGAGAGTGATGTAGTTAAGACTGTGTTTAGATTTTGAGACACCTCCCCACTGATTTTCACAGTGGCTACACCAGTGTTCAATTCTACAAGCTAAGGATATGTGTTCCCTTGCCGCACCTCCATGCCAGCATTTGTTGTCATTCACCTTTTTATGCCTTTATTTCTTTTATTTTTCTCTTAGCCATTCTGTCAGGGTGAGGCTTACTCTCAAAGTAGTTTATATGTCTCTAATGGCTAAGGATGTTGACATTAAAAGGGGAAAAATGTATCAGCAATTAATATCTAATTTTTTGAGAACTCATTGTTTGGTTTCTTGCCAAATACTTTAATTCCAGTAATCATTTTTCATGTTTACTTTTGGGAATTGTTTGTATATTCTACATAATAATCCCTTGTCAGATGAATAGCTGGTAAATATTTCTCCCATTCTGTATGCTATCTCATCTCTCAAATTATGGTCTTGTTTGCTATACAGAAGCTTTTATTTTTCTGTGGTTCTATTTCTCAATTGTTGGTGGGTTGCTTTGTTTCATTTTTCATATTTTTATTAGACAGTTTATTAGGGTATTTGGAAATAAGTTGCTTACATTTGACTGCTGTTCAGTAGAAACACTGCGATAACATGTTTTGTTTTCATTATAGTGGTTCATCATAGTTGATAGGATCTGATGGCAGTATCCACAATCCTGGGGATCAGAAACATTGCCAGCATTCAGTGCATTCATTTTCCAAAGTAGAACAACAGAATTTATCTCAAAACCACAGATGAAGCTGGACTTTAGGGTAGAGTTTTGCCATCCGCTTCCCATTTCTAAATTTCTATGTTCAAGATTTGTTTCTTTACTGAAGACTTCCGTATTCATGAATCTGCTAAACATTTTATTGGTGGGCAATAGATCTTTCCAAAGCATCTCAAAATACAGGAGAAGATGAGAAGGAACATGTGACTGCTTTAAAATATTCCTTTCCTTTCCATGCAGATTGTTGCTAGTAATAGTTGAGCAAGAATTCAGAGAAGGAGGAAAACAGACAGAAAAGACAGGGCCTTTCATGTGCTTTATTGTCAAGATTACACTAATTCTTCCATAACCTAAATTTCAAGTCTACTCATTTTCCTGGGCATATACTTCAACTAGCAGACTTGAATTTCTTATCTCTGTTTTTGAATACATAAGTATTTCTGTGTTGAGAACAACTGTATTTCAGTTTCCTTTACTTTTTAGACTATTTTTTTTTCTGTCCACTTTTCTTTTGATACAGAGCCTCACTATTTGGTCTTGAATGACTTAACAACAGAACATCATCTCAGCTGTTTGTCTTAATGACTGTACCATCACTGTTCTGTTCCAAAAGTCCTTTGCTGTGACCATAAATTCAAGTATTTTCACTACTTTCATCTCTGTCTGATTCAGTATATTGCATTGAGGTTTTTATCTGTTTGGAGTTGAGTTTTGTGCAAGATGAAAGTTGAGGATATAGTTTCATTCCTTTACATGTAGTTATAGAATTTGATCAACAATATTTGTGGAAGATGCTGGTTTTTTTTTTCTCAAATATGCAGTTTTGTCCTCTTTTGAAACTTGAGAAGGAAGTATGTGCATGGATTTATATGTGGTCCCTCAATTCCATTCCATTGATTGCTCTGTCTGATTTTATGCTCCACTGTTTTTATTACTACTTTAATAGCTCTGGGTTGTAATTTAAATCAGGGATGGTGATGACTCCAGCACTGCTTTTATAGTTTAGGATTCTTTTGACTACCACAAACATTTTATGTCCATATGAAATTTAGGATGAGTTTTCCAGTTTCTGAGAAGAATTTATTGAAATATATGTGGGAATTACATTGAATCAGTATATTGCTTTGGTAGGATGACCATTTAGAAAATGAAAATAATACAAGTCCATGGGCATGGGGAGTGTACCTATCTTCTGATATCTTCATCAAATATTTAATCTTCTTCTAATCCTTTTAGAATTTTCACTGCACAAGTCCTTTGCTTCCTTAGTTAGATATATTCTAAGATTTTCTGAGGTTATTGTGAATGTTATTATTTCCCTAATATATTTTTTATGAATGTTTGTCATTTGTATACATGTATACATGAACCTTTCTGATATGTGTGTTAATTTTGTATCTTTCAATTTGCTGAATTTATTTAGGAGCTGTAGGAGCTGTCTAGTAGTGACTTTATGGGTTTTTTTTATTAAATTTATTTATTTATTTATTTTTTAAATTACACTCATGATATTCATTAATTACACTCATGATATTAATCATATTTGTGGTATTCATAGATTACATTCGCAGTATTCATTCAATTATATTTATATATATATATATTTTAATTTTAAATGCCGAATGTCATTTATTGAAGGGGGAGGAGATCTTAAATACAGGCTTACAGCACAATGGGAGGACCCCAGAGGGCAGAAGTTCGCTACTGATGTTTTACAATCTTGCTTCTAATCTGTTAATGCCCATTATTCAGGATACACAGACAAGGAACTTCTCTTAAGCATTCAGGAGGGTGGAACTTGACAGGGAATTGGCATAGGGAGGATCTCAAGGTCAAGGTGTGCAAGCAAAACAGCAGTTACCCAAAGTGGGGGCCAGGGCCCTACAGGTCACCCTTTTATTAATAAATGAGCTTCTGACTTGGGTTGCATGGGACGTCAGCAGGTCACCTTACCCGTCATGGAGACGCCTCCCCAGTCCACACAGGTGCTCTGTCTTAGGTTGGTGAGTGCCCCCCAGGCATTACCCGTCTCTAAATACTCATTTTCATACAGGCTCAATCGTGTGTGAGCTGCATAGTTAATTGCTGCCAAAGATCTCAAAGTGGCACTGGGCTTGCAATCTGTGTGTTTGATACAGAAAAGACCAACAGAGGTACTATCTCACCCATAGCCAGTAGGCTAAAGGCAACTGAGACATTCCCTTCCTTAACGAGCCATACTGTGCGTTGGTGTCCTCGTAAGATAGTATCCCAAAAGCAACTGGAACTTGAGTTTATAAATTTATAATTTTCAAAGCCAATCGAGATGTACATAACTACTGAATTAAATTTATCATGCCCAATAGAATGAAAGATTAACTAACTTTGGTAGCTACTTTTGTTGCCAGGGTCTCCATTGTGCTAGCTCTAGTAAGCAATTATGAAATGGTAATCCCAGAAAGAGTAGCAGTGGTGGGCACCATTGCTATAACAGCAACAGCGGCAGCAGCAATGTCAAATTCTCTTCTGGATTGTGTTGTATCCACTGGCATGGATACAACTCCAGTAACACGTACCACCAAGGCCCATTTTTCTTGATCCCAGCACAACTTTAGCTGGCAGCTCTTCTGGAGAATCCAATCTCATGGTTATAGTTCCTAAGCTTACATTGATGCTTGCCAAAGCTGGTGATATTGGGCTCTCAATCTCCATTGGCATCAGAGGGGTAGATTTTTTCATGAAGACCCATTAGGTCTCTGTTATGTTGGGCTCCAGTAGCAGCAACAGGGTGCGTTCAGTGCTCAGGAATCCAAAGAGGAACCTCATTGTCCTGAGGAAAGACATAAACAGAACCCTGGGGCTACACCAACACTAGATCGGATCTCCTCCATGTGCTAGTAGAAAGATCCTTCCATCGCTCCAGAGGGTGATTTGCAACAGGAGCTCTCCAGTGCTTTTCTGCATCGGATATTCCAGCAGAATACACCAGTAAACTCCAGCAGAATCCACTGATAAAAAATTTAAAATATATAAAACAAGGGAAAGAATAGAATGTGGAGAGGAATGATGAGTCCCTAGTTCTCTCTTTTTTTGCTTTAGTAGAATGTTTGTTGTTTGTTTAATATTTCAAATTTTTCTTTTATTTTTATTTTTATTGTTTAAAATTAATTTATTTATTTACTTTTCTATTATCAGCTTGATAGAGTATGTATTCTTATCTTAATAGTGAAATGTTTCATTGAGGCTTGCTCAGTAATTGAGCAATACCAAAACTTGTTATAAGCCATAGTCGTCTTAGGGTCCCCCATGCTATATATATAGCCTCCATGGTTCTGTGGGTTGCAGTCTGATTGTTCTTTACTTTATATCTAGAATCCACCGATGAGTGAGTACATATATAGGAGGGCTCTTCAGGCCAGCTCTCACTGTCTGGAAGACTGACTGTTTTTGTTTTTTTTTTTTTTTTTTTTTTTTTTTGACAGGGTTTTTCTTTTTTGGCTTTTTGCCTTTCCTGGATCTCGCTCTGTAGTCCAGGCTGGCCTTAAACTCACAGAGATCCTCCTGCCTCTGCCTCCCGAGTGCTGGGATTAAAGGCGTGTGCCACCACCGCCTGGCTGACTTTATGGTTTTTAATGTATAGAATGTACATGATCATATCATCTAAAATATGGATATTTTGAACTCATTTCTATTTGTATCCCCTCTATCTCCTTCACTTGTCTTATTTCTCTTACTAGGAAATCAAGCACTTTATTGAAGAGCACTTAAAAAGTGCCCATCCTGTCATTGTTTATGATTTTTTCTTTATTCTTCTCTCATACAAAACATCCTGACTGCTGTTTCCTCTCCATCTACTTGTCTTAGGTCCCTTCCCATCTCCCTTCTACCCCAGATCCACTCCTCCCTTCAGAAAAGAGCAGTCCTCCCAGGGATATCAACCTAACATGGCATAAAAGGATATAATAAGCCTGGGCACAAACCCATATATCAGGGCTATATGAGAAAACTCCATAGGAGGAAAAGGGCCCCAAGAGTAGTCAAAAGAATCAGAGACACATGCACTCCCACTGTTAGGGCTCCACAAAAACACCAAGCTAACAACCATACATATAAGCAGAGGACAGAGAGCATACCCATGAAGGCTCCATGATTTCCTCTTCAGTCCTGTGAGCCCCTATGAGCCCTGCTTAGTTGATTCTGTGGGCCATGTTCTCCTGGTGTCCTGGACCCCTCCCTCTCCTATAATTTTTCCTCTCCCTCAGGTGCAAGTCCCTGAGCTCAAAGAGGAGGAGCCCAATGGAGAAATACAATTTGGGTTCTCTATCCACCTGATAGTTGGCTATGAGTGTCTTCATTTGTTCCCATCAGCTGCCAGATGAAGCCTCTCTGATTATGATTGAGCTGGCATTGATCTAATATAACAGCCAGATATTATTAGGTATCATTTTATTGATTTTTTCCTCATACCCTAGGTCTCTGGACTCTCCAGTCTCCACTTCCTAGTCATTCAGGCAGTGTCTGGCATGGGCTCCATTCAGGACATGGACCTCAAATTAAACCAGTCATTAGTTGGACACTCACACAAGTTCTTCACTTTCATTGCCCCAGCACATCTTGTAGGGAGGAAAGATTGTAGGTTTAAGGTTTTATGGTTGGGTTGGTGTTCCAGTCCCTCCACTGGAAGTTCCCTGGCTACAGAAGATGGCCTCTTTAGGCTTCTCCTCTAAGGCCACCCTCATAGAATCCTGGGAGTTTCTACTGTACTAGGTTTTAGCATCACCCCCCAAATGACCTCAAATTCCAGTCTTCTCTCCCCATATTACCTCTCTCCCTCCCTCTCCCCTAACATCCATCCTTTTTCCATTTACACTTTCCCCAAGTCTACTTGCAAAATCTCTTCTACTTCCTCTTCTCAGGGAGATCCACACATCCTTCTTAGAGCCCTCATGTTACTTAGCCTCTCTGGGTCTCTGGTCTCTGTGTTGCAGCATGATTATCATTTACTTTACAGATAATATCTACTTATAAGTGAATACATACCATGTTTGTCTTTATTGGTCAGGTTTTTTTTCTACTTCTATTCATTTAACTGTAAATTTCATGATGTCATTTTATTTACCAGCTGAGCAATACTCCATTGTGTAAATGTATCATATTTTCTGTATCTGTTCTTCAGTTGAAGGACAGCTAGGTTGTTTCCAGTATCTGTCTATTAAGAATAATGTCAATATAAACATAGTTAAGCAAGTGTCTTTGTGGTATGCTGAAGTGTCTTTTGGGTATTTGTCCAAAACTTGTATATCTGAGATTTGAGGTAGATTGATTCCCTGTTTTCAGAGAAATCACCATATTTGTATATAAGGGATTCCTGATTATTATTATTTTCTTTGTAGTTAATCTTGTATCTTCTTCAATTTCTTTATTCAAAGACTTGAAGTTTCTAATCGTGCAAGTCTTTCACTTGCTTGACTAGAGTTATTCCAATATATTTTCTATTACTTGTAGCTATTGTTAAACGTGTTTGTTTCCCTGATTTCATCCTTAGTCCCTTTGTCATTTGTACATAGGAGGGCTACTGATATGTTCGAGTTTTTCTTATAGCCAGCCACTTCAATGAAGGTGTTTATCAGCTGCACAAGTTCCCTGGTAGATTTTTTGGGGTTGTTTGTGTATACTATCATATCTTCTGCAAATAGCAATACTTTGACTTCTACCTTTCTAATTTGTATCCCCCTCGATCTCTTTTAGTTGTCTTACTGCTTTAGCTATAACTTTCAATACTATATGGAATAGATATGGAGCAAGTGAACAGCCCTGTCTTGTTCCTGATTTTAGTGGAATTGCTTTGAGTTTCTCTCCATTTAATTTGATATTGGCTATAGGCTTGCTGTACATTGCCGTTATTATTTGGAGGGGTGGAACCAGCTCTCCTGCACCCCATATCACTGCTGGTGCCACTGTGCAGTTGCTGGTGGTTGGTGAGGGGCAGAACCAGCTGAGCATGGCTCTGGGATGACAACTACATGACTTCTGGATGCCCTTAGACCAGGGACATTCACATGGCCTTCATTGGTAACACAGACCGTGGGCATCAAAATGGGCCCAGGCTGCAGTAGGACCATAAACCCAGAAAAAGCCCTGGATGGCAGCACAAACCTGGACATCACCATGGCATCAGGTGGCAGCACAGACCACTTGCATCAGCCCAGTGTCTCAGTGCATCCGGTGCAACTACCCTTCCTCAGTTTCTTTAAGGGATCTAATTCATTTCCTCTTTAAGGACCTCTATCATCTTCATATTGGTTTTAAGGTGTTCTTCTTGTGCTTCTGCTGCATTGGAATATTCAGGGTTTGTTATAGAAGGATTGCTGGGCTCTGGCATTAACATACTGACATGGCTGTTGTTGATAGTGTTCTTATGCTGGCACCTGTGCATCTGGGTTTGGAGTGATTACAGGTCTATGTGCAGATGTCTGAGCTTGGCTTGGTTTGATAGGTGTTTTCTTCCTTGGATTCTGTTTCCTCTCTGGTCTTCTGGCTAGTGGGACCTCTGGTTGAGCAGGGTGTCTCTGCTAGAGTTGGGGGTTGGGACTCAGCAACCAGGAGGGATGAGGGGTTGGGGATAATGTAGGAGGGCACTCAGACAGTGAAAGGGGTTCACAGTCTAGTGGAATGCCTGAAATTGTGGCAACCAGCCTGGCCTCTGGTCAAGCAGGAGGCCTCTGTCATAGTCAGGGGCTTGGGTATTGCTAAGAAGAGGGAAGGGGACACATGGGATATAGGGACTTGGGATAGGGAAGGTGGGCACTCACAGCATGGGGGATGCTGAAGTCAGCAGCCTAATTGGAGGTTTGGCAGCTGCAGGTGGCCTGTATTCAAGCAGGGGTCGTCTTCCTGAGTTGTGCCCAGAGGCAAGCCCGATGAGGAGGGGAAAGAATAACAGGGGCAGAGTGTGTGTGTGGGCACCAAGAGAATGGTGGGGGTCTGTGGGTGTGTGGCCTCTTAGAGCTTCGGGTGGCACAAGTTGGAGCCTGGTCTACCACATTGACAGCGGGGTAGATTTCCATAAAATTGACTGATTCCAGCTTTCAGATGGAGTTGTAGAGATTCTAAACAGAGTAGCCAGAGATCGGAGTCTTAAATTGGTTCATTTCCCCAGGTTCCTGTCTCTTCAAATCTACTACTTTATTTGTGGAACTTTGGTGATGTTCCTTTCATATGAACACTAATCCTAGTCATAACAGCCCTACCTCAAGACATAGTTTCTTAAAGAGGCAACCTGATAGCATCATTATATCCTGAATAATTACAGGTTTTTCAGAAACACGTTAACACATTGCATTTCTGTTCAATAAAGAAAGACACAACAGTAAATGAAGAAAGCCTTTCTTATTTCCTAAGAGATTCAAATTTATTATTTTTATTAGTGTGTGTGTGTTTGTGTGTGTGTGTGTGTGTGTGTATGTGTATGTGTGTGTGTCATATGCATGTATATGCCCATATGTGTATCCATAACTATAGAGATCAGAGTTTGGCAACAGATCTTTTCCTCTATCTTTTTACACTATTTTTGATAACAAGTGTCTCACCCAAGGGGAGCCTACTCATGTAAGTAGCCTTGCTGAGCTGGAGTACCTGGCACCTTCCTGTTTCCACCCTCCAGTGTTAAGATGACAGAGAGTTGATGTCCAACTCAACTTTTCACACTGGAACTAGGCTGAGAAATCTGACAGGATGCAGTTTGTATCACAAGCAATTTACTTAGAAAGTTATCTCCTTAGCACCATAACTCAAAATTTTAAATGTAATATAATAGTTATTTTGAAACTATTGCTTCTTATGTTAAAACTTAGATGTACTACTGTTGATTTAACTATTTTGAAACTGAAACTTATAATTTTAGTATTAAGATATCAAATAAAATGCTTGTAAACTTTTGAATTCTTAAGTGATGAAGCAAAACTCTAACATTAGACATTTGTGCAATCAGTATGTTAATGGTGTTCTAAAGTACTGTACATCACAGCACTTCTCATATTCATAAAAACAACCTTAAAATAGTTAATAATGTCAAAGTCACTGATTTTAATGGAACTTTTCTAGATTCTATTAGTGAAAAATAAGTTATTAGGCATGGAAATTGTAATATTATGTTTAAATGAACCACATAATGTATTTTAAATTCAAGTAAGCAAGTTGAAGAAAACAATACAAAGACATTAGACTTAGACAAGATACATGCCATTAGGTGCTATGAACTTTTATCTGTATGTTAAAGTATAGCAAGAAGGTATAATTTCATAAATACATACTAGGGTAATTAGATGATATTACTTATATATAATAATATATTTTTAATCAATTAATTTAAGCAATGTATTTATAACCAATATTGAACCAATATATTTATAACATATTTTAATCAATATATCTAACCAACATATATATATTTTTAACCAATTTGCTCTTAGAAAGGCTGCAATTAAAGTTTGTTTTAAGTCATTTTATTGAAATTGAAATCATAACCTACCATTGAAAATGTATCAGAAATCTAGTAGTTAGGAATAATAAATATTTCCCAAATTTGAAATATAAAAAGTTATACACATTGAAAATTGTCCTCTTTCATATTTGATTTTGTGTGTGTTTATGTGTGTGAGTCTGTGAATATTACAGACATGTGAGTTTTGTGTGTGACCACTGCAGTCTTTCCTTATGCCTTCTACCTATGTTGATGTTGATCCTATTACATATGATTCATGTGACACTCAAAACAAAGAAACATAGTCAAACCGTTATCAGTGAATTTGATCACTATAGGAAATGTTGAATTTTTGTTTAAGAAGCTTATTTTTAAAAGTGGTGCCAAGTTTGTATACCTGTGATCTGAATTACTCCCGTAAATTATGAATGAGGAGATATTTGTGTAGATTTTCACAAAAATCTATTGATATCTTAAAAATTGAATATTTGACATAAAATCTAAAATTAAAAGTCATAAATAAAAATGAAATAAAATATACCAGAATATTTGAAACTGTAGTTGATGCTTAGTACAATAGTTATTTTTCTTTTTTGCTTTTAATATTTCTCTAAATCATTAGTACCTATGCATAATATTATTTTAAATATTAAGTCACACAAAATCATATTACAAGTGACAACTAAAATTCTTTAAAAATAGATTAGTGTACCTTTCTTTTTCCATATTATATATGTTAACTAAAAGTGTGTTCACTTAATCTTGGTAATTTTAACAATGAACAGAATGTTGTATAGGTATGTTCTTCATATCTTATAGCATGAAACTTAAAGCTGTAGATGAAAATGATGTCTTCTATCTGTGCATTTTCCAGACTTTGTGTAAACTTTAGTGTACTGTCTTTGTGTTATAATTATTGTTTTATATAACTGTGTATTATAGAAGGTTGTACAATTCAAGGTATCAGGAAACACACCTTGAATTCTGAAAGCTTACTGCCTTATGCCAGCCACATCACAAGTTATAAATTCTTGCTTCACACATGAATGAATAAATGGGTGAATATATTTTTTCTGATTATTTGTAGCTTCCAGAATGTATTAAAAACTATTTTCTGTACACTTATTACTGTATACTGAAATTTTGAAGGTTTTTTCTCTACAGAATGTTATCCATCCTTATGTCTGATAAGTATTACAGTATTTCATCATATGACTTGCTTTAGTCCCCAGGTGATATGACATGTAATTAGATACATTCTGAAGACTCCAGATGCCATTTATAGCAGAATCAAGAGGAGAATCCAGGATTGGTATGCTTCAAAATTCTCTATACTTTAAAATATTGTACAGCATGAGTAACAAATCAGACCCCAGTGGAACACCGACCAGAATCCTCAAGGACCTGTTTGCATGGTTGCAGCGCCCTTTTCCTAAGGAATCTTACCATTACTTGAGGATCTCTTGCCCCACAGAGACAAGAACATTTATGGTTGCATGATACAACATGTTTGTATGTGAGTATAGGGCCACAATAATGACCTAAAGAATATTTGGAGATGTTAATCTAACATTTTCGTTACTCAAGTATTTTCTACTTCTTTTATATGTCTCTGTGATCACTGTCTCTGGTACAGCCTGCATTATTATTCAAATGTATTATGAATCCTTGCCCATGAACATTTGGGAATACTGGTACTACAGACAGTTTTCCTGGATATGATTTCTGTTTCCCAAAGTTTATGATTGTGATAATCTTAATAAAAATTTTTTCTTGTACAAAGATTAACACAAGTAGTTGTGAGATGTAGTGAAATGAGGAATGCAGTACTTTCAGAACAAGTTTTCATCTCCAAAGTGTTAGCTATTATACCATCCAGTGCTTTTTTCATGCTCCTGGATTTAATATCTTTTGCATTTATTTATGTGTATGGTGTTTGTTCATGAGGACACAATAAAAACAAGCAAACAGACAAACAAACAAAAAAACACACCAAAATTGCCAAGCTGTGGGTAGAAGAGAACAAAGTTTATTCCAAACTGCCAAGACTAGCCCTCAAGGGAAAAGAAAAGAGAAGCCTATAGGCGGAAACTGTCGTGGGTTATAAAAAGTAAATGGGTATCTCAAAGGAGGATGGGTTAGCTAGAATAGCCTGGCAGCTAGCCTGGGGCATTGATCTGTTGGAGAATTGTTTGAGTTAATAGAAAACTAGATGCCCTCTCTGGAGATTTGGGGCGCTATAGAACATATAAGAAAGTAATGGAGTTTCCCATCAAACAGAAACCCACATTGCAATGTTCCTGAGGAATGCCGAGAGTTTACACTGTGAAGTGGTTCTCAACCTGTGGATCAAGATCCCTTTGCGGTGGAAAGACCTTTTCACAGGGGTTGTCTAGGAAAATGTAAGGGATTGAATATTCACTCTGCACGGGTTGTTAATGACTACATGCCTGCATACATCTTGTGAATTCATTTACAAATATAAATTTGAAACTGACAAGAGGTTCACATCTAGGTAAGCGAAAAGCCAAACGTCATAGCCAGGACATAAAGTAGTAAAGAAAGTGATATCATTTGATGTGGACAAGGAGAAGATGGCTGTCATTTCCAAGTAATGCTTTCCTGGGACAAAGAAAGCATGGGGATTTTTATTTAGGGACCCCGTGCATATTTATACAGGGTTTGCTCCATTCTTATACATGTTCCAGGTAAGATCATAAAGAGTAAAGTGATTGACAGTAATAATAGAAAGTTTCAGGTGAAAATAAAGAAAAAGACATTTTGAAAGAAGGTAATTGTAGGATTTTACTCCAGAAAGTGCCTGACTGATTTAGTGATCAACAGATATGGCATTCTACAACATCATTATTATGAACTAAGTTTCAGAAAAAAAGTAAAAATATTTTTAATCATTTTGATAAAATGCTTGATATTTTATGTATATTTTAAATGAAATATTTTGCTTATCAATGAAATCTATTTAAATGTAATTACAATAAATTTCTGGAAAGTGCTTTGGTAGAGAAAACTCTATTATGCTAAACTACCTTACAAATAATAATACATAAAAATCAATAATACATAAAAAAATCAAATTATCCATTGCCTTTCTCAGACGCATCTTATGTACAATGTCTTTATATAATCCGCTGTAGAAGGAACTCAATATGACTCAGTATGTAATGGTTCAGTATGGCTTACAGATTTATGAATAAGAAGAGCACCAAGATATATATTCAGTAATAATTAAATATATATATATACATATATATAAATTTCATTATTCTTTCATAAAATGACCTTTAGCTCTATTGCTGAAACAAATATGAGATAACCCTGAAAGTCCAGCCAAAATTAACTATGGCCTGTGTGCTGATTGAAAACTAGGAACAGGCATAGATTTGAAAAAAAAATCTTATGAGATATTCTCTAAATAATCAAGTGTGAACAAAGGAATTTGGAAATTTGTATGAAGGAGCAGTGCACATAATAATGTATTTATTATACTCTGCATTTACATAGTCGATAATCTATGATCTTAAGTGTCAAGTTAAAAAACAAAGAATTAGAATTATCCACAGCATAAGAAACTGTGAGAATATAATGATTCCAGGTACCACTCTATTCTTGATGAATCTTAGGGCAGGAACTGAAGTAGAGGCCTTGGAGGAAAATTGCTTACTGGCTTGCTCCTTCCTGGCATGCTCAGTTTTGCTTTCTTATACACCCCCAGGTGTATGAATCAGAGTTTCTATTGCTGTGAAGAGACAAGATGACCATTGCAATTCTTATAAAGGAAAATATTTAATTTTGGCTGGCTTATAGTTTCAGAGGTTTAGTCCGTTATCATCATGGGAAGAAGCATGGCAGCATGCAGGCAGACATGGTGCCGGAGAATGAGCTGAAAGTTCTACGTTTTGATCCACAGGCAGCAGGAGGAGACTGTGTCCCATATTATTTGCCTCTTGAGCATATGAGACCTCAAAGCTGACTTCCACAGTGACATATTTCCAAAAAGGTCACACCTACTCCATGAAGGCCACACCTTCAAATAAGGCCACTTCCTATGGGCCAAGCATTCAAACACATGAGTCTATGGGGGTCATACTTATCCAAACCATCCATCACTCCTGACCAAAACAGCACTGCCCACAGAAGACTGGGTCTTTCCCTGTCAATCATCAATCAGGAAAATGCCCTAGTGACTTCACTGCAAACCAATCTAATGGAGGCATTTTAGCAATTGAAGTTCCTTCTTCCCAAGTGGCCCTTCTTTCATTCATGTTGACCAAATACCAACAGAGTCACTGTCTTTACACTGCAAAAGACACCAAACTAAGTCAGAAGGGAACATCACTGCATGTGGTTTGAAAATGAAGTTACAGTGCAACAGTCTCCGTGCTCACACCCAGTTCTGCACATCTGTTTGTTTGCTGGGTGGTTTTTCTTTTACTAGGAACTGAATATATGGTCTCCCTCTACATCTGTGCTATATCCCTATCCTTTTTTCCAGAACTTTTTTTTTTCCTTTTTAATTGATTTTTGATTCTTGTTGGCTAGGGTGACCTTGAACTATCTCTGTACTCAGGGCAGGTTTTGAACTTGGAATGTTCCTTAGTAGTTGTGATGGCAGGCCAGTATCCCCAGGTAGGTTTTAATTTTATTTCTTATGTTAAATCACTAATAATTTTTTTCTTCCTAAGAAAATGTGTTTTTCCACTGTCTGAGCTGTGATACAATGACATAATCAAAAGCAAGTTGGGGGGGAAAGGGTTCATTTGGTCAGGACAGGAACTCAAAACAGGGCAGGAGCCTGGAGTCAGGAGCTGATGCAGAGCCATGCTCCACAAGGCTTACTCACTCTGCTTTCTGATAGAAGCCAGCATCACCAGCCGAGGGATGGCAACACTGACAGTGAAATTGGCCCTTCCACATCAATCACTAATTAAAAAAATGTCCTACAGGCCTGCCTACAACTGAATCTTATGGAGGAATTTTCTTAATTGAACCATACTCCTCTCTGATGACTCTTTCTAGTGTCAAGTTGACATAAAACCAGCCAGGACATCCATATAAGATCAAATAAATATGTGGACTTTTAAAAAAATATCTTCTCAACAAGTATGCTGATTTCATATATTAGTTAATATATTTAATGATGAGTTACATAATTAAGTTATTTGGTGTGTGGAAATCATACTACTTTCTAGTTGATACAATTCAGTAATGCATGAGAAAAAATGATTAAAATATAGCTAATTCTCAATTATTCACACTAATGGAGGGAGAAAAGGTGTATATATCATTAAAACAAAGAGGAAATCCTAAGTCATTTTTAGCATTAGGGTTTGGTTCATCAAATATGATGAATCTGTGGGTGTTAACACTTTATATTTTTCCATGCTCTGTTTAGTTTAGCTTTAATATCTGGAATTCAGGAGACCCAGGAAGAATCTTTTCAGGAAGCAGTGTTTGAAAGATTAATTCCTAAAGTTTACATTTCACAAACTACAAACTGAGGATTCAACAATAACCATATTTATAAAACTTGCCATTTGTGATTTTTATAGGTAAGAAACATGCTGCTAGTTATGTTTACATTCATTCATTTCACAGTTAAGTACTTTCTACTTACAACCTCCTGGGCAACTGTGTGCTGAGAATTAGACTTGGAAGTAAACATTGTCCTTGCTTCCATGAACTTTACAGTGTGGTAGGAGGTATCAGATAATGCACACCAAAGTAGGCACACATCAGCAGTGGTAAATGCTACGAAAAACAAATAAGAATGGTGAGTCTACTACCCTGGGTAAAACTGTCATGAAAATAATCCTAGTATGTATTTTAAACAGACTGATAAAGAAAGTGAACAAAAACAATTTTTAGAGAAAATAAATATTAAATGTTAAGGATCCCTAGGTACAAGGGTCAAACTTAGTACTTAACAATTATCACAATTGAATATCAGGACATCATAATGAGTAAGTGAAGCAGAATAAATCAAGTGCTGTGGATTTTGGATTTTTTTTCTCTGAGCTAGAAGCAACTGGAGATTTTTAACTAGAATGATGTGATTTCAGCTCAATGGTGCAGACTTTAAACTTTCATGGGAAGAAGATATGGTATCTCTTGACCATGTAAGTGGATAAAGAAACTAAGACAGTGGTAGTAACATGAAATGTTTGACTAATATATTTATTAATAGATGGGAGTATATCTATCTTTAATTTTATATAAGCTTATGGTTTCTTAACTCGTGTCCTTGAGTAGCAACTATAATATCACGTTATATTTTAAAATTAAATAAAACAGTGTGATAGCAACTCATTCATATGTCACTTCAACAGCTCCTCAGGTCTGTCAATATTGCTTTTCCTGAGAGCTCCAACAAATAATTCTGATAAAACTCATTCAAATCTGAGCTCATGTGAATGTACTTTTTGCCTTCACTGGCAGTCTGTTGTTTATACCCTGGCTTCTCCCTAGATCTCTTTTAGAGGGCATACCAGTGTCATTGGCTCTGTAATGTAATCCAAAGTTCTTTTCTCTAGGGTAGAAACATCATTTTCAGCCATGTGCCAAGTGCTTTGTTATGTCCTTGCCTCTGCCCCATGGCCACTAAACCTTTAACGTTTTCTCACTGTTCTTTCCTTTCTGACCCCAGATCAAACGCCACTTTATCAGAAGAGCTCTCCTTGACCTGTTGGGTCTGATCTCCGGTGCAATGTGGTTAATTCATTGCATTAATTATATCTGTTATTTCTCATTGTAACTGTGACTTTTTGATTTTTCTGTTTTTTTTTTTTAAAGCATGTGGATATTCCCGACTCAAAACACAGCCCAAGACTTATCATCTCAAATAGATGGTGGAAAAAATATTGGAAAATAATAATGGAATCGTTTTTCATTCAAGATTTATTGATATCTTCCTAAATTTTCTGTTTGCTCAGCTTATATAGAATCCATTCATTTTTTTCATTTTCAAGAATTTGAAGAAATGAACTTTCTTTCAATGAATGATCTAATATTTAAATAAATATTCTTTAATCCAATTTTGTTTCCTTTGAAAGCATCTATTTCTCTGTATGTTACCTGTAAATCCAAATTTGCAATCCTCTTCTTAGGTTCTTGAGTACTGGGATCATTACATGTTTATACCACTATAACTAGCTCTTAAGTCTACTTTCTGACTAAACTTTCTTCTCTCTGTAGTACACTGTAGCATGAATCTTAAAAGTTCTCATTAATAAAATCAAACCCAGGGCCAGTTATTGGGGTGAAATGCTGGATGGTCAGAGAGACAGAACAAGACACAGCTACCTCACCTCACTGGATCCTCAGCTGGTCTTGTTTCCTCAGACTGGAGGCCTCTGAGTCCTCATCCAGAATGGGTCTCAGCTGAACTGCTGCTAGAAGCCTGAAACCTTAACCAGGCCAAATGCTTCTAGTTTCTGGTCTTCACGCCTTATAAATCTTTCTGCCTTCTGCTATCACTCCCTGGGATTAAAGGCTCACTTCTGGGATTAAAGGCATGTGTCACCACGCCTGGCTGTTTCCAATGTGGCCTTGAACTCACAGAGATCCAGAGGAATTTCTACCTCTGGAATGCTAGGATTAAAGGAGTGAGTGCCACCATTGCCTATCCTCTATGTTTAATATTGTGGCTGTTCTGTTCTCTGACCCCAGATAAGTTTATTAGGGTGCACAATATTTTGGGGAAAACAATACCACCACAGTACACTCCCATTTTGTTATGCCTAATTTAACTATCTGTGTTTGTACAAGTTATACATATCTGTCTTGATGTTCATTACATATAAAATGGTGGGCGGGCATGAAACCTCAAAAATAGCTACCAGGATTAAAGAATACAATCTATATAACAGGAGCTATCCAAAGTCAGGTCAAGACTCACTTTATGAATATAGGGTAGATAGAAAGAAAAAAAAAAACACTGAATTTAGTAATTCAATACTAGGAAAAGAAAGAATTTCAATTTTTTTTTTTAGTGTTTTGAGTACACCTAAACATTGCTAAGCTTAAAATTTAGATTTCATATGTTTATGCAGATAGACATTACTGAGGATTATAATAAACTGAGATTAGAAAGATTACAAAGGTGTCTGAACTTTAGTGATTTATCACCTATGGAGCATCAGTCTTTAGTAAAGTTCATCTATGACTAGATCTGTGAACTTTTCTAACATTCATTGTTGAATTTGGGGCCCTTCATAAATAGATTGGAAAAGAGAGTAATGCTAAATAACAATAATGTATTCAACAACACAGTCATTGAATTTTTTAATTAATAGATTGTGAGACTATAGGAATGGCTAAATAACAGTAATATATTAATTATAACAAAAAATAGAATGTAAAATAGTAATTACTGGGGCTGAAGAGATGGCTCAGCTATTACGATCACTTGCTGCTTTTACAAAGGACCACATTTGTTTCACACCATCCACATGGCCGTTCCCATTCATCCCTAACTCCATCTAACAAAAGATGCCTTCTTTTTGTTAGACACAGTCGCAAGGTATAAATGTGATACACGTTCACACATGCAGGCAAAACAAGTCATACAAATATTATAAAATTAAATAATTTTTACAAAAAACAAAGAAATTATGGTAAAGTAATAAAAACTATTGTTCTTTAATTCATTTGCCTGTGTTCAGTTACAGGCAGTCTTGCAGCTACAAGTTCCTTTGGTAGTATTCATTTCTGGTGCCTATTCAACAGTATTGTGACTATCCAATCACTCTTTCCCAGCACTTTCCATGAGGGCATTAACAATGTATACTGATTTGAATTTCTGACTGTTTATTCAAAATGAATTGATCATTCAAATCATTCAAATTGAGGTGAATACCTTAGCACTGAGCTATACATTTCAGCAGCTAACTGGTTTTACAATGCAGGTATCACATTTTTTTTTCAAATGACAAGACAGTGTGCATTGTATCCAAGAGTACACATATAATATTATTGCATGAAAGGAAAATAAATGTATTAAGTTATAGAAAAATATCACTATTAGTTTCAGGTTAGCTAATTGGAAATATATATTATAAAATCCTTATATTATTTGCTAGAACATAATATTCAATAGTTGCAATTATCTAAATCCATTAAAATTAGGTAAATTAAACATACATTATAAATAAAACTACAGATATGGGGAAACATTTTTGTGTCATATATTGACATAGTTTGTATATGACACAGTTCATTTCTTCTTCTGAAAATATACAATAAATTATAAACTGTACATCTGTATAATGCGTCAAAATTAAGTGGAACTTACTATATGTTGTTTAACTTACTATTGGTGCATGATTTAGGAAACAATATTAGGACTTTCTTCTATGAGAGTATCTAAAATAGTCAGTCTAATTTAACATGGTACATAGGATATTTGACAGTTCGCAACCAATTGGGGCATTTAAGCATTCATGGTCCCAAATAAAATACTATTTCCAATCTTTGAAGAAAGTGCAGTTTCACCCAGTGCTACTAATGCTTCTAAGGTTTAGAAAATAGACATTCTGATTCAGAACAAAGCAAAACAAAACAAACAAATAACATCCCCCAAACTGTCTCTATTCTCTCTACCAATGAGAAAAAGTAATTCAGAGCAAAAAAGTGAATGAATGATGCAAGATGTAAGTTAGCTGTTTGTTTTTAAGAGAGGCATGTTAAAACAGGGCCACACAGAGAGAAATGTGCTAGGAAAGTGTGCAGTTTTTCTTACAAGGGCTAAACAAGTGTTGTTGGAACAATGATAGATTCCAAAATACTCCCAAACTTATGATCATTTATCTACATTTACAGTGCTTGGCATTATTCAATAGTGCTGTATTGTGACAAATTTCTCCCCCAATAGACTCAATTTCAATTCTCCCTCTGTGCCTACAAAGATCCTCAAATTGTTCCCTGTTATTGACTACCATGTATCCCAAAACTGCAGCATATTCTCTTTTTCTAGGCTTCACTAACAAATCTATCTATAGATTTTTGCACTTTATTCAAACATTTAAAACTCCAGGGTGCACTGATATTTGTCTCCTTATGATTCACTCTCTACACTAGTCTCTTCAATCATGTTGGTTGAGATTTGAACAAGCAATGAATAAGTGTTACAGTAATGATTGAAAATGGGAATTGATGACTGATTCAGTCCTAGATACAGCACAAGTGTTCCTTATGTTTAAGAAAAAGCTGATCCTAGCTATGAGGGGAAATTTTAAGAATCAAAACAGGAAAATGTCAAAACATAAATGGAATGTAAGAGATATATACTCTAGGAAGAAACTAAAGGTTAACATGGAAAAGTATCCAAGTGCCAGCACAATGGAGAAAAAAATCAAATAACATAATCAATATTTATCCATGGGTATAAGATCAAATATTAAGAGTGCAGCTAAAGATCATGCTGGCTTAATAAATGCTAGTTGTAGGTTCTCCTCCAACATCCATTAAACCATTCATACAACTAGCATAATACAGAATGAGCAGGGTATATTTAGAAATATATATATATATATATATATATGTGTGTGTGTGTATTATGCAATATATGTGTAATACCTATTGTAACATAAACATTACAATACTATATATGTATGTAATTACATTACAATAACATATATATACATATATACATATATATGTATATATGGGGGTATGTGGGTGTGGGTGTGTGTGTCTTGGCTAGTGTTACTATTGCTTTGATGAAAAACCATGACTTAAAGGAATTTGGGAGTGAAGGGTTTATTTGGATTTCACTTTCACATTGTAGTCCATCATTTAAGGAAGTCAAGACAGGAACTCAAGCAGAGGTGAAACTCCAGCACCATATTTGCGTGCATGCCACCATGTTCCACATCCTAATGGTGATAACAGAGTGAACCTCTGAAACTGTAAGCAAGCCACCTCAATTAAATGATTTTTTTTATAGGAGTCGCCATGGTCAGAGTGTCTCTTTGTCTCTTCACAGCAATAAAAAACAAACTAAGACAATTTCTTGTGACATTATTCCACATCCCACAATAACCTTAAGTGTTTAACAATGGCATACATACAATAGCAGTCATGAAAAACTCTCTAATTGAACTTAAAGTCTACTCAACAAGAGAAAAGTCTTGCCTAGTACTGGAAACCTAACCAACTACCTTGAGCTAGTGAAGTCATGAGTCCTGGAGGAGAGACTAATTTATTAAAAAAAATAATAATAATCACTAACGACATTCTAAATATATATGCTATGGTACAGGAATTTAGAAGACAATGTTAGGACTTTTTTGCATATATGTATCTATTACATTGAAGAGTCAGTCCAATTTAACATGGTGTATCAGTGTACTTGACAGTTAACAATCAATTGGGGCATTTAAATACTCATGGTTCCAATATATGCACGAGGGTACAGGAAGTAGTATTCACATGACAGTCACAACCAACATCTGTCTAATTGGATTTAATGCCCACAAAACAGGAAGGAAATTTTGCCTGACATTGGAAACCCAGATAGCTTACTGTACCTAGAGAGGTCAAGGACCTTGTAGGGAATCTACTTTCCCTATTTTGTTCAACCACCACAATCCATTGCTATTTTCTAAGTTTTATCCTGATATTCACAGATAATTATAGCTCCTACCCCTCATTAAAGAAGCAGTTCTTTTCTGCAAATTGAGACCATCACAGAAAACCACAACTGGCACAAGGCAATGAGGACATCAACTGATCGTGGGGAACCCAGCGCCAATGGACATATGCAAATCCTCATGTTTCTGTTACTAGCGCTTTACTTACTATAAACCATTTCCCCAGGCTCAATTTTCAAACAATTGTCTAAGTACTCAGAAATTTCAACATGTGTGAAGAAAACTAGGAGATTAAACCTTTTCAAAGTTACATCCAGTGTTTTCAAAATATTAGAGAAATATTGTAAAAAGAAGTAGCCATTGTCATTGTTTAGGGCTTCAATGGGTTCGATCATGTTTTCATTTGGTTATCTGTATTTTAACACAACTATTGTTTATTCCTAGCATGTACCTAATTGCCTAGCTTCTATCTGTCAGTTTTTCTGTAATTCTGTTGTTTAACTTTATGAAGATTATTTTCTCCAGTGCTTTCTTCTAACATTTCTACAGTATCTTTAGTTGGTTAGGTTAAGTTTGAAAGGGTATGTTTTCTGGGATTTACTTTTTTATTTATGTATTTGTGGCTTACTGTATATTAGGAATGCTGGAAATTTCCTGGCTTCTAGTACTTCAAAAGTTTCCTCTGATCTACACTTTATTTCCCACCCCTGATATTCCAGTAAACTTGAGCATTATTTAATTATTCCACTGTTTCTTCTTAATTTATATTTTGCTTCTTTGCAGTTCATTCAGTTCAGGACATGTCTGTTGTGATAATATACACCCACTCCTTCCTTCTCTCTATGTTTAGTATTTTAATGAGCCCACAAAAGACCTTCTAGTTTTTATATAGTGTATTGGTTCATTTCCATTAACTCTTTTTTTTAATTAATTAATTTATTTATTTATTTTGCCTTTTCAGCTTCTGGTTACACTATTTCCTACTAGATCCTTTCGATTTCTTAACATATTCACGGTACCACTGGTTCTGATGCTTTCATTGCTTCTCTTCATAATATTTTTAGTTATCTGTTAGCACACCTTTTAATCTTTTCTTGAAAATTAGGCATCATGTTTCAGGTAATAGGAACACAGAGAAAGGCCTTCAGTGATAGCTATCATGTTCATTTAACTAGACTTTGCCTGTGATTAATTTTTAATGTAGCTTGCTGTTCATGCCAGAAGAATCAAACTCCTTTGTGTGCTTTTCCTGTCTCACTCATTGTCTTCCGTGTCCCTCAGAACTCCTTAAGCGCACTGTGTCACACAGCTCATGCAGCAGTAATTCATTGTTACTACACTGGAGAATTTCTAGCATGGTAGGAATGCAAAGAGAAATACAAATGTTTTGATATTTGTTGGATAAATCTCAATCTTTTAGTGTGTATATGTCCCTAGGCTATGGAAATCTTAAGTGTTTTTTGTTGTACACTATCTCTAGATAGATAGAAAAAAAAGACCAGAGTGGAGTTGACAAATATCCCTCTGTTGATAATCCCTCTCCCTGTGGAGAGGAAGTCTGTCTGTGGAGACTACTCAGGGTGTTTTACAGTGGTTTATTTTCCCTCTTTTATGAGAGCTAAAAGGGGTTTTATGTTTGTCTGTTGTTTTTCTTAAATTGTCACGAATAAGAATGTTTAAGGTTCCTTGTGGCAAAATTTAGAAGTAAACATGTCCTTTCTGTTTCTTTATGCCCCAGAATATCTTATTTCTCTTTTATTGTGAATTGCTTTCTAATGTTTGTCTTTAACTCCTGTTGTGGGTACCAACACTTCATAGTTTCTGTTTCATGAAGACAGATCTAACCTGTGTGTCTCTGTATATCCCCATCTTCGGTATTTGGTATGAGAGCTTCCACAGAGATTTTAGTTTTTAACATGTCCAAAGGAAACCAATGTCTATTCAACATTTTCATATTTTTTATTTGTAATGTGACAGTGTTGACTCCCAAAGCTTTTGTATATCCTAACAAAACACTGAAGTTTCAAAAGTTATAGTTTAAAGAGAAAACAAGAAATTCAGACACTTGTGATCCACAGTGTCATTCTAAAGGAGTATCAGTCAGGATGATATAGCTATGCTTATATCTGTCATCAAAAATGACATCCGTTTTCAACCTTTTCAACAGCAAAGATTTCCTTCTTAATCATGTTTCAGGTTTGTCTAGGGTCAATAGCTTCTGTAATAATAATTCACATCTCTCATGCATCCAGAAAAGAGCAGTCCCTATTTTGGTTCACACTAGTAATACCAGCACTTGGAAAGTTGAGGCAGGAGGATTACAGAGTTCAAATTCAACCTCGGCTATAGAGGGAGACTGTCTTAAATATAGAAATACATACACATACACAAATGGTGTGGTTTGCCTTGACACAAGAGGAAAATAGAGATGGTGAATTCATGCTTTTCTCTAAATATTCTTCTTGGAAATAGAATCTATTTTCAGAAAACCTTTGTCTTAAAATGTTACATTAGCAAAGTTGGTTTTAGTACTGAGACAAATAACTCTACTAAACATCCCCACCCTGCTCTCATCATTAGTGACATAGCAACAGTAAAAACTGGTAGCTTAACATTTAAAGCAAAGGTAAATTCTAACACAGTTAATTGTAAAAATTTCCATACTTCTAGCAGGGCAGCAAAGCTATCACTGTGATAGCTTTGTGATTTTTACATAATTTGAAAAAACCCATTCTTGTAACTCAAATTTTACTAGATAAATAAATACCATATCCTACCAAACTTTTAGTTCTAGTCTCTTTCATGCTTTCACTATTCCACTTGCATTTTTCTTTGGATTGTTAATAAGAAATCTGCTAAACCAATGCCATCCCACCTGAGCCAATGTTTGGCTCAGCAGTTAAAAATGGTTACTGCTCTCCCAAAGCATTTGATTCTCAGTGGGACAGTTCACAACCAACTATCACTCTAACAGCAAGGGGTCCAATGCCATTTTCTGGCCTCTGTAAGCACATTCACACATAGTGTGTAAATAGACACACAGAAACACACACACACACACACACACACACACACACACACACGTGATAACAAAACTAAAACTTTAAAAATGTCATAGGGCTATGAGTGCAGCTCGGTGGTAGTGTTTCTCTAGCCTGCACATAATCCAGGTTCAAATCCAGTGCTGAAATAAATAAATAAATAAATAATAGCAAAACAAATTAAAATTTCAAAAAATAGCAACTCAAGCCAATAATCTGCTGGCTAGTCTATATTCATCCATAAGTGTCAAACACTGGGCAAATCATGTTTCAGGTAGTCTTTTGCCCCAGGGCTGTCATGCTCCTTATGCAAGTGGTATTAAGAAAACTACTCTCAGCTTTAATCAGCACTGTAGGAAACATTTTATTGCCTTTTACATGCTCTCTTTACAAAGTAGCACTTGCTTAATTAACTCCACCCTTACATAACCAAAATTTAGTTTACAAAACAATATTAAAAGATAGTCTAAAGGGAACATTTGTTGAAATAAGTTGGTTAGCCATTACTGCAAGAACAGCTTTGTGCCTACTAATGATAGAATTTATAACCAATGTCTTCTACTTTTAATGTTACACTATATTTTCCTAAATGTTTCTCAGCACAGTAGCTAGATACAAACAACAAAAAGTTCTACTTTATATTTCCATTGTAATTTACAAATGTAATAAAAGACTAGTTCATTAGTGCAGAGGATGAATATGGGCAACACTTACAGCTTTATACATGCACATGCAAACAAAACATGCAAATTATTGAGCAATAAGTATAAAATATGGGAATTGGTTTAAAGTACAATGTTCTCCTTGTAATAGAAAATTTGTGTAGTAATTTTATGTTATAATTCACCAAAAAATGCCTGACCAAATTCATAGAGAATGCAGAATAATATGAAATCAACAAATAATGATAATTCTAGTTAATGTGTACATTTTAGTACTATTGCATTCAAGAAAAATGTATTAAATGAAGCATTATATCACATGAATGCAACTAAAATCTCAATTATTCTTGATTACATAGCAATAGATCAAACAAATGTAATATACTACATACTTTTGCTGATAAAATATTCTTCACTCACTACTAATTATGAATATGAACTGCTAGGCAAGGATATTTTTGACAATAAGAAACAATTAGCAATCATTTTCATAGCTTAAATTTTTGGAATGTAATGAAAAAGCCTACGAATCTGCATGTTCAAGATGAAGGAATGGGGTAGGCTTCATTAGTTATGAGAGTAGGTATTTGTCTAACAGGTGACTCTAATAGTCAAACCAAGGTGAATACAGATGCTATGTTACCCAAGAGCCAAGTTTCTTGTTCATGATATTCTCCATGTCCTGAAATGGTCAAACAACTATGAATGCTCACACATACTAAGTGAATACATAATAAAATTAAATAAGTACTTCTTTTAATAAATACAGTGTTTCCAAAGGTTAGCATAGTTACCTATGTAATGTGCACTATAAGACAACTAAACAATTAATAACCATATGGAAGGACTATTATGTATTATTTTCAACAAAACAATCTTTTAAAATAATATTTTTTAACTAGACTTCTCCCCTGTTCCATCTCATTCCATCAAAGAGGGGAGAAAAGAAAGATGGAAGAAAGGGAGGAAAGAAGAAAAACGAAAGAGCAACGGAAAGTACAAGTAGATACCAGGTGAAATAGCCAGAGTTTTTAATGATTGCTTCAAAATACCTAATTGAACACACCGTCTCCAGAACAAAATATACTCCTATATGTTGTTTCATTGATCACCTTTCTAAACATCTGTCCTTTCCTCTCCCTTTCTTCTCACTTCTTCCTTTATTTTCTTCTTTCCTGTGTCAAGAGAGTATTGTGTTTGAGGTTTGGCATCACTTAAAGAAGAAGTGAATGTCCCAATTAGCATATGTAAGAGATTCTGTTTCATGTGCTGGTGGTGTTTTCTTTTCTCTTTTTTTCGTACTTCGTACATGAGCACGGCATGTGCATCACTCCTGCTTTCTCCTTCTACCTCCCTCTTCTCCTGTGTCTCTCTTGTTCCCATCTACATTCATGACCTCTTCATAATTATTGTTGTACACACACACATGTACATACAACGTATTGTGTCCATTTAGCTGTTTTATAGAACATGCCCTGGGATGAACACTTGAGAGTGCAAAATTTCTGTGAGAACTCTTTACTGAGGTTAACTAATTCTTGCTCTCTCAGTAGTCATTGAGCAAATGTAGCGGGTCATCTAGGATTGAGACTTTAGCTTCCAGTCCTCATCAAACTAGCTTCTTTTTGCAAAACATGGAGGCTATTTCAGAGGTCCACAACTGGTCAAAAAGCAAAGATAAAGTGACTTGCCCATCCTAAATTAATACATCTGCACTGAAACCTATACTCCTAAAGCTCAGGAAAAACTATGAAAGAGAAGGCATAAAGACTTAAGTATCAGTGGACCAAGGTACCTGCTCCTATATATTATCTCCTAGACATGATAAGGACACTGTATTGCCAAAATTTCCGCAGTACGGTTAATGGAACAAGACCAGCATAATAACATGAGCTCGCTTGCTAATGAGGACAGGGGGAATTTTACAAGGTCCTATCTCTTAATGAACAGCTACAGGTGGTCACTGGCAGCTCAGGTATTTTTGAAAGCAAAATAACCATCTGATCTTTCATTTCTAATGCCAAACAGAGCTAGATAATTTATCCTTACACACATGGTTACATGAAAGCTTCTCATTAGGCGATATGGCAGTGCTGTGCACCAAAGGATGAAAAAATAATAAAAAGAAAGAAACAGGAAATGAATGTCCCTATCTCTCTGGGTAAGACAAAGAAGAATTAAAAGAGCAATAAAATATCTGTATGGCGTTCAGTAGCAGCAGCTGCAGAAGCATAAGCAGCACTAAATTATACATGCATTTACTCTGAGAATAATTATGCTGCTCATCAATAATAAGTAATTATCTGAAAATTAACATCATGTGACACATAAGCACATTTGTAAAAAGTAAGGGCACATATGTTCTATAAAGATGTTTAAATAACTATTCACTATTTTATAATTTTTATCACATCAGATAGAGTTTGTAAAACTCATGGTATGCAAAAAGATGGCAGTTTATTTTTTTGTCAAAAATTGTTAAAAGGAAATTTATTTAATAATTTCAGGAAACTAAAAATAGATTATTTCTCTATTCAAAACTGCCTAAAAGTTGAATAGAAAATAGACTTCAAATCATATAAAACAAGCATTCTGTCTGAAGTCACCAGATGCATTCTCCAATTATTCAACTTGCCAACCACAAGCTGACAGTTAAAAGACCAGAATAGATGGAACCAATCATAAACACCATCCCTTATCCTTCCAAGCCTGTGATTGAACTCCATATACACTCCAAGTATATATAGTTTGCATTCAATAAGTAATTCTCCCTAGGTCACATGATAGGCTTCCTATCATTATTTTTCATGTACTCTGCCAGGTTATTTTCTACTCCAATACTTTTCAAAGGGTTTGGTTGCTGATAGAAATAAATATTCTGCCATAGATATTGAATCTTAAAACCAAGCAATCCTTTAAGAATAACACCTGAATTATAGATAATCTCTCCTTTCATTGGAGGTGATGTTGAAAATCATGTCACATTCATAGATAGTAAACAGTAATCATCATTCCCAAATCTTCTCATTTAAGTTCTCAATAACACACTTTTCACCAGTACCCTGTTGCCTAATAGAACTATGTATATAAAAGAGTATTTTCATTTTTGGGGATACATACATTTTTTCTATTGAGTTAGTATGGCAAAAACAACATCTATTTAGAGAGATATTAAATGCTAAAATATTTAACTTCATTAGGTTAGAGACTATATTAGAACCTTTCATTGAAACAACACAAGCTAAAAAATCACATTAAAATTAATTTTCAGGTTATAATATTTTAAACTCTAAAACATTTTGCTAGAAGGATAAACCTGTGTTACTTAAGAAAGAACCCTGTTTCACTTTGTAAATTTTACCTTGCAAAAGTTCCTGTGAACTTCAACCAAAGGGCAAACATCCACTTAGCCAAGGATGGCTATAATTTTAGAAAGAGCTTATAATAACACATCACAATTATTGTATTTGAACTGGAATTTATTCCTCAATAAAAATGTTCATCTATTTCTCCATCTGTCCTTTCTTACATTCACACACACACACACACACACACACACACACACGCACACACAAATATGAACATATATAATACTTATATAACATATATAAATATAATATACCTTTGATAATATTGCATATTGTTGATTTCCTTTGCATATTTGTTATTGCTATTCATTTTAAATGTAGAGGATTAGGGACATTTACCAATTGTTGCTCAATTGTCAATATGTAGAAAATTTCTTTGATAATGACTGTCAAATTTGTAAATGAATGAAATGATGGATTTTTCAAATTATATGTTACAAAACAATTCAACTGTTTGTTGATATAAAAACATAAATGACACTAAGCCTAGGTAGAACAGGTTGCAGGATTTTCTATTGACTTTTCTTAAATGACAATTAAATTAGAGTACAGTTGTTTTTATATAGGTGATATTACATTGAAAAACAGGTTCATGTGTTTTTATTCAGTTACTTAGCAAATAATATTGGAAGTGTCTGACCATTAAAGAAACAACACTGAATCATTGTGAATATAAAGTTTATATTCAAACTGATGAGGTAATTCATCAATAAATAAGCAATCACATACATACACACATACCTACAATAAGTTAGTCAAAAGAGAACATTGGGCGTATTGAAATTGAACAGGCTTCCAAAATCAGTATATATCAAGTCTCTCTCTCTCTCTCTCTCTCTCTCTCTCTCTCTCTCTCTCTCTCTCTCTCTCTCTCTCTCCTTCTCTCTTGGTTTTTTGAGAGACGGTTTCTCCTTGTAGAACTGCCTGTCCTGGACTTTGCTCTCTAATTTAGACTGACCCTGAACTCAGAGATCCACCTGTCAATGCATCCTAAGCACTAGATTAAAGAACTGAACCACTGACAAGCCACCTGACAAGACACCGTTAATCATATGAAAACTTCATATTTTATGGAAAGACAATTAACTACTGAAGGAAGGTTTACTTTGGTATGAAAAATAATATATGTCCATGTGGGGGACCCGCCCCCACCTTATCCCCCAGGGTACTCATGAAGAGTGAGGGATAAGAGATTTAGATAGAAAAATAGAGGGAGAAAGACAGATAGAATTTCAGGATAGCCTCGGGAGGGCCTGGATCCTTATCCACTGGCCCCTTCTGTCTCTTCTAAAGGGATTTTTAAAGGAATGCCAAGGATTAGAGCAAAAGACCTTTCCCTAGCATAGCCAAATGCAGACCCTTCCAAACACCTGGTGTTTCCTCATGGCCAATCCATCCCCTTATGTAGCCCTGATGGGTAAAGCAAGCTCAGATCTCACTAGGAAATCTCTGTGGGTTCCTACATGGCCATATAGGAAAAACAAATCTAATTTTGAATATACCATCATAGCTGATTTGTAGAAAATAGCTCACTCGAGGCAAAGAGGATAAAATATAAGGTATTAGCTGGGAAGTAACAGTAGTCACACAGATAAAAGACTCATGACTTCGGAATGCATATAGACAACTAAGTGGTTAAGAATGATAAGGTTCCAAAAATGTTAAGACTAGGGCTGCAGCTCAGTGAGTCAACCTAGGATCCTAAAGCCTTCTAGCACATTGTCAATTACTGGGAAAATTATAAAATGAATAATTTTAATATATAGGAAATGGAAAGGCCGGGCGTTGGTGGCGCACGCCTTTAATCCCAGCACTCGGGAGGCAGAGCCAGGCGGATCTCTGTGAGTTCGAGGCCAGCCTGGGCTACCAAGTGAGCTCCAGGAGAGGCGCAAAGCTACACAGAGAAACCCTGTCTCGGAAAACCAAAAAAAAAAAAAAAAAAGGAAATGGAAAGATAGGAGATTGAGAACATGCCATCTATTTGAAGAAATACAAAACACTAAGAAGTGCTGTGGGATGTTCTGTATGGCAAATGTGTTGCTAATAAAACACTGATTGGCCAGTGGCTAGGCAGGAAGTATAGGCGGGACTAACAGAGAAAAGAAAGAACAGGAAGGCAGAAGGAGTCACTGCCAGCCAGCAGCTGCCAGGACAAGCAGCATATAAAGATGCCGGTAAGCCACGAGCCACGTGGCGAGGTATAGATTTATAGAAATGGATTAATTTAAGATATTAGGACAGTTAGCAAGAAGCCTGCCATGGCCATACAGTTTGTAAGCAATATAAGTCTCTGTGTATTTACTTGGTTGGGTCTGAGCGGCTGTGGGACTGGCAGGTGAGAGAGATTTGTCCTGACTGCGGGCCAGGCAGGAAAACTTAAGCTACAAAGAAAGGTAGAAAAAAAAGAATTACTTGCTATTTAGTGACTGAAAAAACAAAAACTGACTGATTGGGGAAATGCAGCTCTCCTGCCTTCAGATTCCTGCTCTACTTGAGCTTCTGTCCTGACTTCCTTTGATGATGAACAGTGATATGGAAGTATAAGCTGAATAAGCATTTTCATCCCCACCCCACCCCCCAGGAAAAATAAAAATATGTTTGTGGGATACCCTTGGCATTGCTCAGCTTTTAGTCTCTAATTCCCAATGAAAGGAGAAGTAAAAATAAGGGAGAGAAATACATAACAACAACAATAATGAACTGCAAACTTACTTAAGAAAAGTAGAGAGCATAATATTAAAGGGAAATGATTTAAAGTGTTGATGGGAATTTAATATACATCAAGATGAAGATTCACATGGAATCAAGTGCTGTTTGCACACAGTTCTATTTCTTTGTACTAATGTTTATATTATCATCCAAAATTCAAAAAAGCATTTAAAGATCAAAGAATGCTTTCTCTGAGAGGAAGCATAGCTTATGTTTTCATATGAAAATTTTAAAATAAAAATGGACTTATTCTATATTAATCATTAGAAGCAAAAAAAGCATGAATTCCCCCAAACCATGCAATGTATATATTACGAGGCCAAGAAATGCAGGAAGATACAGTAACGTAACAAATACATTTTGACACTTTTTAATTAAGCATAAAACATCTAGTAAAAATATTTCAAATATAATAAAACTAAACCAGCTTTAATGAATAAATTTGCATTATCACAATAATATATGCTGTGTGCACACAATAAAGTGCACGAGCACATCATTTGTGAAGGGCTCCAGAAGAGAAAGTAGGAAGACTGGGACAAAAGACTCTTGCTATGCAAATTTGGCATCATGTCATTTAAGGAAGCATCGAAAAAAAAATAACCTTGACAAATTCTGTTTTCCATGAAATGTTAAGAATTAAGATCAAAAGAAGTATATATAAATATTTTATACTATAGTTAAAGTTGTTTCCACGACATGTTAATATATTCGTATTTACTGTACACTCATACACATTAAACAAACACAAATTTTTCTAGTTCAGAATGTATACTAACATATTTTAAACAAACAGTTAATGAAAGAAAGATGAAAGTGACCTGGGCTCTCACACTTAAAAAGAAAGCTTTAGATAAGAAAGGAAATTATATGGGATTAAAATTAGCAGTGTGGTGTTGTATACTGGGTAAGAGCCAGAGAAATTAAAATAACTTTCTGACAGCTTCCTAGAGAAAAGGAATAACAGATACAGAAATATCTGTGGGTTCACTGTTAATATACACACAGTTGTATCCTTGCTCAGATCAGTGATATACTATGTTAATTTTCTCATAGTGATGAGCTTCCAAAGGTTCATCGATTTATCAAAGAGATTCCTAGGCAATTATAACCAATAGGAATTAATAGGGAAATAGATTTCAAATAAGGGATTGCTTCACACATGATTACAGAAGCTGGTATTCTCAAGACCTTTATTTGACTAGCCGGAGGCACAAGAAACCTGATGTTATAGTCCCAGTATGAATAATGTTTCAAAAATATCTCAGCTACCTTTGACCTTCTCAACACAAACAATCAACTAACACAAATAACACATAAAAAGACTGGGAAGGGGATGATTTCACAGGAAAGAAATGAGACAAGTACCAACCAATTCAGGAAATCTACATCAACATTAGCAGTATCAAGCCTTAATCATAGTTTATGTCCTTGAAACAGATGCTGTAAATGTCACTTCTTCTTTAGTCGTATTCCACAAAGTCATAATTCAAACCTAGTGAGATTCATTAGTCAAACCCAAACTGAGTGGCATTTTACAAGTACTGCTCGAGTGTATTCATCAAAACTGTCAATGCAACAACAGAAATTTGAAAAACTGTCAAAGATCTGAAGAAGGAAGGTAAGGAAAAGTAAAGATTAGATGTACAATGAGATGTGCTGAATAGATTTATGGGATGAAGGATGAGATTGGAGGAAAACAAGCAGAGATTCCTGAATAGTCATATACAAGTAATGAAAAATGCTCCAAAGGTAAAATGTGGCAAAGAGGAAAATGGGGTTGTAGATGTGACTTGCTATTAGTGGGCAGCCTAGCACTACAAAGACACTGGCTTTGTTTCCTAGTACTCAAATCAAAGAACTATACAAGCAAGCAAACACATACAGAAACATGAGTAGAGGATTAAAGGAATCCATACACATTTACATTTAAAACAAAAATTAAAATAAAAATGCATTACTATATATATGAAAAAAGATACCATGAATTTGAAGTAGAGCAAGTAGTGTTATATGGGAGGGTGTCGAGTGAAGAATGGAAGTGGGAAATGATAAAAATCATATTACAATCTGAAAAATAAAAAATAATTTTACAAGGAAAATACATTCTCATAAGACATTTCATTTCAAAAAAAGTTTATGAATTCTTCAGACATTCAAATAAATGTATACCTGTTGCTAGAGTTTTCCTGCCTGGCCCACAGTCAGAACAAATCTCTCTCACCTGCCAGTACCACAGCCACTCAGACCCAACCAAGTAAACACAGAGACTTATACTGCTTACAAACTGTATGGCCGTGGCAGGCTTCTTGCTAACTCTCCTTATATCTTAAATTAATCCATTTCTATAAATCTATACCTTGCCACGTGGCTCGTGGCTTACTGGCATCTTTACATGCTGCTTCTCCTGGCGGCAGTTGACAATGTCTCCTTCCACGTTCCTGCTCTTTTCTCCTCTCTGTTAGTCCCGCCTATACTTCCTGCCTAGCCACTGGCCAATCAGTGTTTTATTTATTGACCAATCAGAGCAACACATTTGCCATACAGAACATCCCACAGCATATACCCTTGAACATTCTCATGTCACTTATTGCTAAAGGCTACAGGTATAACATATTAAAAAAATTTTAAATTATATGTAAAACAAAGCACTTTGTAATATTTATTCATTATGAACAAGATACAATTTGTACTAATTATGTATATAAAAATGAAAATGGGTTTTAAAGGTAAAAACATTCATAAAAGTTCCAATTTCAAATATTCACAAAATGATTAGCTCTTAGTGATATCAAATAATGTAAA